>JAYKYS010000660.1:10000-22500 GCA_036924285.1 Asterella californica
CCTTAGTCATGACTATCTTTAGCCCAAGTTTCCGGAAGGGTAACGAAGTTATGCTCCCGATAAAGACAGTGCTTAACTGTACTGGCCCGGTGTCCGACAAAGGCTCCCGATGCGAGAGATACCCCATTTGACCTTTAGCTACGGGCCAACTACCGTTAGTCATGGCTATCTTTGGCCCAAGTTCTCGGAAAGCGATTCTGAAGCCATTTAGGCATTACAAAAGGATAAAAGAGTACCCTTACTCCTCCATTTTGGGTACGAACCGCCTCGTTAATCATTCCAGGGTAAGGCTAAGTAAAATACTTGCGATTTCTAGTGGGAAATAAATACAACACACCCCCTTTCAGCTTTAATCTTTTCAATCCCGTGTTTCTCCTTTGTTTCCTTCTGCTCTCTTAATTTATTTGTTCCTTGTATCATGTATTATGTGTTATATTTGATTTTTCCCATGCTTTTTTTACATATTCCCTTCTTCTTGTTTCCTTCTTAAACATTTCCGCTACATTAGAGGAACAAATTATTACTATTGCTTCTACTTTGTAATATTTCCTTATTACGAACTTAATGCTTTATTCAATCTACTGCTTTGCTTTTATTATTGCGAAGACTTTGTTATTGCTATAACTTTGTACTATTTCCTTCTACGAATTTCTCAAATTCCAGAGGAATAATTTCAACTACTTGTTGCTAATATCTTTTCAGTATTTCCTTCTACGCTTTCTCAGAAAAATAAATTGAACAGTCTTCTTCACTTTTTAGGTTGCTATTACTTTATCTTTGTTAAAACATCTCCTTTTAATATTTTCCTTATACGAACTAGGCTCGCACTTACTCGCGAAACAATTAACTTCGAGGGGGTCGAGCAATTGTTCATCCTCCTCCTCCCGATATTTATGATTTGTTAATGTTGCTACGGCTCTTGATATCCCATTCCTTTGACGAAAACTCAAATAATGATTTGGCCCAAGGGCCTTTAAGCCTTAATTTAAAGACCCCATGTAACTATTTTTGTGGAGCCCGATGGAATATTCTTTCCCGATTGTGTCCTACGGCTCCCGATAGAGCGATGCTTTCATGCTGCGACGGCTCCCGATATTAAATTCCTTTGATTTCAACGCAAAGTACGATTTAATTATAACTATTTTTCCTGGTTTAATTTTCCATGATGGTTTCTTCCTCCTCCCGATATTAATTAAGTTGATTTTTCCCCTTGCTTTTCAGAGGGACCCTAATTAAACTAACCGTATTAATTAATTACCTACAACTTAGGGTGAATAAATTATTGCTATTGCTTATTCATTATTTCCTTCTACGCTATTTGAGGAACAATCAATCAAACCGTTTGCTTCACTTTTATCTTTATTACTATACCTTTAACTTTAAATATTTCCCTTTAACGAACTTCTCCGGTTTAATCCCATCCCTTTTAATTCAAAATATTTCCCTTTCCACTGAACTTGATTCATAATTTAGGCCCGTTTTTACTCCCGAAACAAATTACTCAGAGGGATCAAGTCAAGTCCCTTTTGAAATTCCTCCTCCTCCCGAATATTAGCGATGGTTTAGTGTTGCGACGGGCTCATGAAATTAAATTCCATACGCTTCAACGCAAAAGTACGATTTAATTCAGGGGCTTCAAGCATTAATTTCTTACTCGGCCGTAACTATTTCCGTGGACCCTATGGTTTCCTTCTCCTCCCGATGTTTGGGGTTGCTTTAATTTTGTGACAGGATCCCGAAATTCAATTCCGTTGACTTCAACGTAAATAACGATTAATTCAGTGCCTTTAGGCCGAAATTTTTTACTCGACGTAACTATTCCGGTGCCGATGGTTTTCCTCCTCCTCCCGATTCATTAATGTCGCGGAGGCTCTCCCGATATTCCATTCCGATGACTTCAACGCAAAGTATGATTTAATTCAGAGGCCTTTAAGCCTACATCTTTTACCCGATGGTTTAATCTTTCTCGATGGCTTCCTCCACCGTTGATGTAGCGATGGTTTAATGTTCCGACGGCTCCCGATATCTTATTCCGACTACTTCACGCAAAGCATGATTTTATTCAGGGCCTTTAAGCTAAATTTTAGACTCGATGTAACTATTCCCGTGTATTTGATAATGTAGCGATGGATATTTGATAAATATCCGATGGTTTACTTTTCCCCGGTGGTTTATTGCCTCGCGGAGTTGATTTTTTCTATGAAATTCTCCATCATCGATAAACATTATTCCTCCCTCGAACTTTTACCCTAAACCATGTTCATGCCTCAACAACCGGCTATTATAAGCTTGGATACCACCATTTGAAGCGTGATGCGGTCATACCAGGGCCACGCCACCAGATCCCATCAGAACTCTGCAGTTAAATGCCCTTGGGCCGGAATAGTACTGGGATGGGTGACCTCCCGGGAAGTCCCGGTGCTGCATCCAATTCTTTTTTCCTTTTTTTACGAATTAATTCTTTGGCAATCGAACAAATATATTACGCTACCAGGCACTAAACTGATTAATTACTCGTATGTTCTTTTCCTTTTTGGACGTGAATTGATTCTTTGGCACCGAATAAATTAATTGTTGTCTGTTTTTCTTTCTTCCCCCATGAAATAACCTTGAATATGGAACCCATTAGTTTATCATAATAAATCCAAATACCCTAGTACTTCTTTCGTTACTCTATGTGACGTTGATCTATGTCACCCATTACTTATTCATAATACATCCAAATACCGTAATACTTCTTCCATTACCCTATATCATTTCGATCTAAGTAACCCATTACTTATTCATAATACATCCAAATACCGTAGTACTTCTTTCATTACTCTATGTAACTTCGATCTCTTTAACCCATTAGTCTTTCATAGCAACCCATTAGATATACATAATAAACCCAAATATTGGACATTTTTTCCATTACTCCATGTAAGTTGTTGTATTTAATCTTTTCTTTGTTCTATTTACACCTATTTACTACTTGTGTACTTAAAATACATGTATCCTCAATTGTCAAAGAGTTTATCATGTTTGCATATTACGTTTCAAATGTCACTTAACACCCCTTCATAAAAAGTGTGAGCAAAAAATTGATGGTGGAGGGTTTAACTTTTCTTAAGAACAAACTTGGTCCTGCTTTGCTTCTTTCCGCGTATATGTAAATCTGCCGGTTGTACATTTCTATACTTTGCATGTGGTTAGCACACGTAGTTGTTAGACCCTTCAAGGATCCATATCTGAATTTCTCACCTTCAGTTTATTTCAATGAATATCACATATATACAGTTTGGAGCTCATTTATTTTATAGAAACTATTTTCATGGATACTCATTTGTAATATCCCATCATATGGACACTTCACACTCACTATGTCATGAATCATATGTACTTAATAAATGATTCTCGTGATCATATAGTTTTGGATTACTCGATCATCCTCTATAGCGATTAGTTTTGATCAGGACTTTGTGGACCGCTCTCCCTCTTTTGTTTAGGGTTCCTCAGTTGATCAAATATAGAATCCAAGTGACAGCTTAACAATATACTGTACTATCCATTGTTTATTCAGCTGCAATTAAAATAATTTAGAAGCCAAAGTCAGTTTCTGATGAAAACTGATCTAAGACTCTGAACCTCTAAAAAGTGGTTACAGTTGATTCTGAGTTGAACACATTCACATGATGAACTAACTATATCTATTATCACTAAAATAATTCAGAAGCCAATATCACTTTCTTATGAAAATTAATCTAAGACTCTGAACCTCTAAAATAAAGTGTCTTGTGAATAAAAATTTATATTCCATGTCATCGATATATATATTATGATTTTCTCTAACAATACTCTGTAAACTCCATCTTACACATATTACTCTGACGTTTGTATTAGTATCCTAAACTTTTAGGATCAAGACTTCATATAATAGCCAAATGTCACATTCTTATACACCCTCGGTTTTTCAAATATGAATTACAAGTGAGAGTTTAGCAGATTCACACTGTCAAGTAACTATATCTACTATCACTAAAATAATTCAGAAGCCAAAGTCAGTTTCAGACACAAATTAATCTAATACTGTAAAGTTTCAACTGTAACATCTCTATGAATACGAATCATTATTTTAGATCGCTTATCTGAGTTTTGTGATTTTTCATCGAATCACAACTTATCAATCAGATCTTTCATGTTTACCGAAGTACAATACTTGCCTATTTAGGATTATATACTTCACACAAGGTCTTTCACTCTTGTTTATACACTCTGGGTTTTTCATATCTAAGTTACTAGAGACAGTTGGACATATTTACTAATCAACTAACTATGTCAATTAACAATTAAAATAATTCAGAAACCAATATCAGTTTCTGCCAACATTTAATTTCTGCAACATTAAACTAAATTTTTCTGTGAATTAAAACTTAAACTTTATATCATTTATGCATTTATTAGGATTTCTTCATACAATGAGGCTCTATTAACAAGATCTTACAACATTTACTCATACTTTTGCCAAAGTACTATTTTAATTCATGAAACTCATCTATGCTTTTCAATTAAATCACTCAATTTTTCACTATGGATTATTGACATCCTTCTCTGTCTTTTCAAGTATTAAAGATTAACATGTATCTTAAAGATTCCTCAGAATTACATGAGTTTAAACCCTACGCTATTTGCATATGATATTTCATGTTCATGTCTAACCCTCAAACTTAAATGGACATGTGCTATCGTTCTGATATCTTGCATATGGTAAAGATAACCAAGTTGAACGTGCTTTATATTTGAATTTAGTTCCAATATAGAATCAATCTATCTGTATACTGTCTCCATGTTCGGTTTTTCTATGTACCATTTAATATGAATTGTTTTGTAGACTATACTTGAGTATATCCTTCCATGTATTCCCTTCTTATAATACTCGAGGTACTGACTTTTCATATGTCACATTGCATCTTTCTTTTCCATTTGATCATATGTATAACTTTATGAAGAGTTTAAAGGAGTCCAACTTGATTAAGTATTACATGATTCAAATAATTCGAGCACGCTCCGTTTCAATGCTCAACATGATTTATTCTATCAATCATTTATCCTCCATACGTGAGTTTTTTCAGTGTTTAGAACAGATTGAATATTAATCATGTTGAGTTATAAAGTCCAGCTTGACTACTACATACTATATGTGTAGGTGATTCTAAATATGTATTAATCTGAATATAATTACTATATGTGTTTATATTCATAGTTTATACATATAGTTTGATATACATTTGGTTTTAATTGATTTAGGGTTTAACCCTAAACCCTAACAGATACAAGAAGATACTTCTCAAAGTGACTTATGATATTCTTACACGAATTTATGTCTTTAAACCTTAAGCTACTCATAATATCTGTTCATTTCTAACCTTATATAACTTAAATACACATGTAGTGTCATTTTTATTTACATGTCACACTTTAATTTTCTTTATATATCAAATGGTTTATGCATCTGATCTGGCTTTCGTCAAATAATAGCATTATATTCATTTCATCTTATTATGTTGAGCAGTACGAGGATTCATGACTTACATCTCAGCTGTTAACGTCAACAACCCTTAACCCTCAACTGATAATGTTCTCCATTCTTGATTCATTTATCTTGCAGTAGCATTGAACACCTATGTTTTTTAAACTTTACTCAAGCGAACAACCACTAATATTTTCTGTACTCCCTTGGTTTTTTGTTGTTGTCTTTAATATTTTTACAACTTCACTAGTCTAATATATACAAAAGAATTTGGTATAAGTTAGATTCTAGTGAGCAACTTTACTTGTCCTCTCAATAGAAGAAAAAGCACAAGAAATTCACATCAACTTGACTTAGATGACAATAATATGACGGTTCAATTACTCATGGGAAGTCCTAGACGATAATAAAGTTAAGTTTGAACTTCAACTTTTGTGTTCTCGTGTTGTTAAAACTCTATAGTATCAAACTTTAATTTCTTCATATATTCTGATGTTTCGTCAAATAATACCCATTATATCAATTTAATCTTATTATATCGAAGTAGTATCATGATTCATGATTTTCTCTTCTCTTAACGTCAACAACCCTCAACTGATCATTTTCTTCATTCTTGATTTACTTATCTTACAATAGCATTTAACATCATGCTTTTTAAACTTTAATCCAATTTATTATTGGATGTATTGTATTATGTTACAGTACTGATACTTCATACTCATCATTACATCTTCCCTTTCCATTAACTCATATAAATGTTGATTCAAAGTTTAAATAAAATATGATCTCTATATCTCTATCAAGCGAACAGCCACTAATATTTTCTCTACTCTCTTGGCTTTTCCTATTGACTTTAACCATATGTACTGAAGTTCATCTTTATACGTATCATTACAATTTTCTCTTTTCTCGTATAGTAGTTTATTCATTGTTAAAAACAAGCAAGATCTTGATATAGGTTTGAAAATCAAGTCCAGCTTAACTACTATATACAAAAGAGTTTGATATATATTCACTTTTAATGAGTCGCTTATCCTATCAAATACAACAACTTAAAGATCAAGACTGGTCTCACTCAGATGTCATTAGAAATGTCATTTAGATGGTTTCTGACCCTTTTACACTGGAAACATTCCTCTGAAGTATAAACCGTAGATATTCATAGTGTTCATTTCTAACCCTAGAACCCTATTCATACACATGTAGTATCAATTTAATATCAGATGTTTTTGAAACTTGTGGTACCATATTGTAACCCTACATCTTTCTCTTTTTGGTTTATCATGTAGAACTTGGTTTCAAAATATTTAACAAATATAAGTAGAATTAGTTGATTAAGTATTACATGATTCAAATAATTAGAACACGCTCCGTTTCAATGCTAAACATGATTTATTCTATCAATCATTTATCCTTCATCCGTGAGTTTTTCAGTGTCCAAAACAGATTGAATATTAATCATGTTGAGTTATAAAGTCCAGCTTGACTACTACATACTATATGTGTAGGTGAATCTAAATATGTATTAATCTGAATATAATTACTATATGTGTTTATATTCATAGTTTATACATATAGTTTGATATACATTTGGTTTTAATTGATTAACCATACTTCTCCTAACAAACCCAAGAAGGTACTTCTCAAAGTGACTTATGATATTCTTACACGAATTTATGTCTTTAAACCTTAAGCTACTCATAATATCTGTTCATTTCTAACCCTATATAACTTAAATACACATGTAGTGTCATTTTTATTTACGTGGCACGTATGTATAGTAGTTAAGCTGGACTTGATTCATAAATCTCACCATAAATCTCTTGGATAACAATAAGATGATATTTCACTAATGAGAAGTTTACAACAATAAATAGTTAGGCCTCACCTTTATCTTTTGTATTTTCTTGTTCGTAAGACTCTAGATAATCAAACTAAAATTCCATTTATATACTAAATCGTGTCTTAGGTTTCATCAAATAATACCATTATATTAATTTACATCTTAAAGGTTTTAACTATTACTTAGACTGTTTACCGAAGTTCTACCTTAATTCATGACATTCATCTCTTCACTTCACGAATATAACCCTCAACTGATAACCTCTCTCCGGGAAAATTTACTTATTAAGCTTTTCTGACCCTAAAACTTAAATACATAATCCCAATAGCGTTCTGATATGTGCATATGGTCAATCTACACATGGTTCAATTTCTAAATTTAAATAACTTGACAATTATTCTAAATATATTTTATATTCACTTAACTGAATATCACATGTAGTCCATCATATATACTTCATATACCTTCAGGCTAGATCTTAAAGACACATGTAATGTAGGTTTAATATTTTGGATATGGTCATCTATACACCAATTAAAGCTATATATTTATACATCTGGTAACATATAAGGATTTCAATAAGGAAATCAACTTGAACATAAGTTGTATTCTGTTTTCCATGTTTTATTGTTCCATTTAATACCGAGATGTTTTTGAAACTTTACTCCAAGATATAGATACCATTATTACACAGATACTTCTTACTTTTCATTCTTTGCATGTAGTAGTTCATACTATATGTCTTTCTATGTAGATTTACTATCAATGATAGATGTTTGAGAAACTTTACTCCAATATACCCTTGAATGTATCCTTTTAAAATACATTGATAAGAAGATATACTTGTCATGACTTTTATATATGTGTATAAGGTTATATCTTTCTTTCTCATACTTGACTAAAACAAATGAAAGGTATTTAGGTTGAATTATCAAGTCCAACTTGACAACTACATATTAAGTATAGTAGTAGATTATTTACATCACGAGAGTTAGGTATATCTTAGGTTTTAATGACAAGCAGTACTTATTCTATCGACTCAAGAAAATCGCACCAATATCACTTAGAGGATAGTAATGCGATGTTACTGTTTGCAACTACAGTATATTTAATTCTCAACTTCATCTTTGAATTCTCTTGATTTAAGACTGACTCTCTATAGTATCAAACTTTAGTTGTTTGTGAATTAATATTATATGTAAGATAGTTTATGGCTTTTCATCAATAAGACCATCTTAATTTGTTCTTAGAGTTTAATTCAGCCTTAGTACCAAAGTACTATAATCTGATATACATTGGTTCTTGATTAAGAACCTTTCCTAATAACTGATAATATTCTTTTTGGATATTATCATATATACACCAGTTCAAGATATACATAGGGTAACATATAAAGATTTGAATAATAAAATCAATCTGAATAAAAGTTGTATTCTGTTTTCCATGGTTCACTGTTTCATGTACATTTAATACCCAGATGTATTTTAAATTAGAAACTCTACTCGAAAATATCCATTCCATTATGACACTAATACTTAAAACTTGTCATGCTCTGCATGTAGTAACTAATACTGTAAGTTTTTGATGTAGCATTTACTATCAATGATATATATTTTAGAAACTTTATTCCAATATACTCTTGGATGTATTGTTTTACGATATATCAAAGAATATACTCGTCATGAATATCACTTAGGACCCTTTTGTAATAACTGGTAATGTTCTTTTTGGATGTTATCATATATACACCAATTCAAGATATATACAGAGTAAAGATTTGAATAATAAAATCAACCTGAATATAAGTTGTATTCTGTTTTCCATGGTTCAGTGTTTCATGTACGGTTTAATACCCAGATGTTTTTTAAATTAGAAACTCTACTCGAAGATATCCATTCCATTATGGCACTGATACTTAAAACTTGTCATGCTCTGCATGTAGTAATTTGATACTGTATTTTTTTATGTAGCATTTACTATCAATGATATATATTTTAGAAACTTTACTCCAATATACTCTTGGATGTATTGTTTCACGATTCATCCAAAGATATACTCTCCATTATGAAAATGATACGTAATACTTGTCATGCTTTGCATGTAGTAATTAATACTGTGTATTCTTTGTGTAGCATTTACTATCAATGATATATATTTTAGAAACTTTACTCCAATATACTCTTGGTGTATTGTTTTACGATACATCAAAGGATATACTCGTCATGAACTTTCTATGCAACATTATATCTTTCTTTTTCGTGTTTGACTAGAACAAATAGAAGGTAGATTTAGGCTGAATTATTGAGTCTACATTGACAACTAAATACTAAATACTATGTGTAGTAGTAGATTATATATATTACGAGAGGTTTGTATATCTTAGGTTGAAATATCCTTTATTCTATCTATTCAAGAAACTTAGATGAAACTTAGACGACAATAATATGATGGTCTTGTTTGCAACTATGTTATAGTTCTCATCTTCATCTTTGTATTAGAAGTTTTATTCAGACTTAGTACCAATTTACTACCAAAGTACTATCTTAACTCATGACTTGCATCTCTTCTCTTCGAGAACATTAACAACCATGTACATCTCTAAGTACTAAGTACTTTTCTGATCTGCATAGTAGAATACATAAAACACATTATCTTGTTTATCAACATTTTAGTGGCAGATTTACCAACAATGAGTTAAATTGAGTTTGAATTATCCTCCCAACTATTTCATCAAATACAAGAAATTCTACTCATCAAATATCACTCAAGACCTATTTGCAATAATTGGTAAACTCACAAGTATATTCATGAGTTTATAAGGTAATATTTCGTTCTAACCCTAAAATACACAAGCCCAATAACGTTTTGATGTTTTGCATATGATCAGTCTAAACAAGTTCGTGCATCTCAACGTTAAAATAATATAACCAATCCAAATGTCTAGATGCGGGGATATTATCATATACATATATTCCACATAACAACTTTCATGTTTCATTCTAGCATATTAGATATTAGCTTGATTCAAGGTTTTAATTAAGTCGAAATATCAAGTCTAGCTTCACTACTACGACTACAAATAATGAAACGGTCTTATTGACAGTATAAGTACGGATGATCATTAAAACTAAACGGGTATCTCACTATCTTATATACGCAGTACTTTCAAAATAACTAGGTGCTAAAATAATACAATATCTATTTTTTCCACCTACTATCATATAACTTAGAAGATAATGTGCATGGATCTCTGCGTCAAGAAGAAAATTAATTACTTTGTAGAAATAGCTGTTAGAAAAACAGTGTTGTCTATATGGAAAGAATTATCCAAATGGGTTTAGTACTAAATGAAGATAACATATTTCTAAAAGACAAGTTTGAGATAAAACAACCCGTTAGAACATCTACATATTCTATTAATATTAGAGAATTAAAATAAAGACAAGTCAACTTATAAATTCTCTCTCCTTGAGAATAATAACGATGTAAAATTGGTTAAACTTTTGGTGATATAATATCTTACTTATTCTGATATTATATCACCAAAATATGACACTTAGATGACAATCATATGATGGTCTTGTTTGCAGCAATAGTATATTTAGTTCTCATCCTCCTCTTTGTATTCTCTTGATGTTAGACTCTATAATATCAAACTTGAGTTATGTGTGAACTAATATGCATATATCAGATCGTTTGCGATTTCCACCTGTAAGATAATATTGAATTCACTAAAATAATAAAATATATTATTTAGCACCTCCTAACATAAGCGACCTTAAGTATAACTTAGAAGATAATGTGCATGGATCTTTATGTAATCTGGTTATCAAGAAGAAAATCCATCACTAATTACATTGAAGATCTCGCTGTTAGAAAATATACCCAAACTCGTATTCACCACCAATTTCGTTTATCCACCCTTTATCCGATCTTAGGTATATCATTGATAAGATGATAGATAATTAAAATAAGTAAATTGCCTAATGTCTCCAAATTAGTCCAACTATGTATCTTTCCAGCATAAACTGTATATGTTAGATAGGTTGCACTTAATTTCGTTGGTAATATTGGAATGTAATCATTATCTACCATTAAAAAGATTTCCAACAAAAAAATAAGTCCAATAATACCACCTACAGGTAAATAGCGCAATACATTCTCGTGAATTTCTTCTATCCTTATTCAAGAATTCAACTTATAAGTTCTCTTTCCTCGAGAATAATTACGGTATACAATTAGCAGATCTTTTGGTGATATAATATCTTACTTATTCGTCATTACTTTGTAGACATCGCTGTAAGAAAATATGTATGAATACAATTATCAAAATATATATTTTTACTAAATGAATAAGATATGTTTATGAAAGATAAACTAAAATTAAAACTACTCATTAGATCATCTTGTTATTATGCATGCAGCATATTTATACCCATATTTACCACTAAATGAATGGTTCTGATCTTTACTGTACATTTTAGCACATATATAGATTATTGATAAAATCATGGAGAATATAAATGCAGATAAATAAATTTATAAGTTCTCTCGCCCCGAAAATAATTATGGTTCGAAGTATAAAATTAATAGATTTTTTGGTGATGTAATATCATTCTTAACCCATCGTTTTATATTTTTCCAGGATTTTCTGTCTAATTATCAGTTGAAATTATATTCGGCTGATTAAACCGTCCCCATTTGACCTGAAATTTTCCCCTCGAGTAGCTCGAGAGTAGTCCTCACACCTAAAATTTATTTGAGCCAATTTCATCGAGCCACCTTCGAGATCTGGAGTGATCTGTACCCACGTGTAGGCAGTGGAGACTGTTTTAGTGAATCTGGGTCACTTATTCGTGAGCGGGAATTTAATCCATAAGCCAATGACCCTGAAATTCACCATGCACGTGCCCCAACTGAAAACAGTCCTTGTGAAAAAAGAATTAATGCATTCTGAATCTAAATGGCCGAGTTATCGCATTTTTGGTGCCGCACCCTTGAGGACTTAGCCGCTAGAATGAATCGGGTTGTGGTATAATTTTCGCGGACCAAAGAGGAGGGCGGGGCCGCCGTTCCCCAGAAGTATATATAAGGGAAGGGGGTTCCGTCGGCGAGCCACCCCCGGCGGGTGCGGCTGTCGCGTGCCCC
>JAYKYS010000660.1:27500-28624 GCA_036924285.1 Asterella californica
TTCTTCGAAACTGACGTTCCGAGGAGGGCATTGAGATCGGAAGGGAGGAGCCCACGGATTCGGAACCCGTTCCGGTCGGAGGTTTTCTTCTCTTCCTTCTCTTGCCTTCTTCGGAACAAACGTAGTTTCGAGGAGGGCATTGGGTTGGAAGGGAAGAGCCCGCGGATTCGGTTTCCGTTCCGGTCGGAGGATCTCTTTCCTTCTCTTGCCTTAACCGGAAATTGGCAATTCGGATTAAGGCATTGGGACTGGAAGGAGGAGCCCGCGGATTCGGTGGTGGTTTCTTCGAAGCAATACCAAACAAAAATCTTACGACTCTCAGCAACGGATATCTTGGCTCTCGCAACGATGAAGAACGCAGCGAAATGCGATACCTAATGTGAATTGCAGAATTCCGCGAATCATCGAGTTTTTGAACGCATATTGCGCCCGAGGTCTCGTACCGAGGGCACGTCTGTCTGAGCGTCGCCGCATTAACTCACCTCTCTCTGTACTTTGGTACGGAGAGAGAGTGGACTTGACCGTCCGGGAACGCCGGTCTTAATAGCCGAGTGGTCGCGGTCGGTTTAAATGCAGTCGTCGTGGGCATCGTCCGAGCAGGGCGTGCGTGAAGGTGATGGTACGAAGGCCCCCCGTGATAAGGGGCCGGAGTTAAAAGAGCCAGAACAGCACGCCTTTCTCGTTAGATGCCTTGGCGAAAATATACACAGGAAAGATTCGGGAAAAGAGACCTCTGTGAGTCGAAGAAGAAGGGAGCGGTTTGAAAGGTTTAAGGAGGGCCTTTCAAACTGTCATATTCTCTCCCTTTTTCTTCTTCTTTCAGGGTGTTGATTTACCGGAACAGCACTGACCTCAGATCAGGCGAGACTACCCGCTGAGTTTAAGCATATCACTAAGCGGAGGAAAAGAAACTAACAAGGATTCCCCTAGTAGCGGCGAGCGAACCGGGAGAAGCCCAGCTTGAAAATCGTGTCGTTTCGGCGGCACGAGTTGTAGTCTGGAGAAGTGTCCTCTGCGGCGGACCCGGCCTAAGTCCCCTGGAAAGGGGCGTCAGAGAGGGTGAGAACCCCGTCGGGCCGGGACCCTGCTGCTCCACGAGGCGCTGTCTACGAGTCGGGCTGTTT
>JAYKYS010000661.1:0-28575 GCA_036924285.1 Asterella californica
TGGTATCTGTGCTGTGGGCATATCAAGTGTGTTGTCTGGCCAAGGCAGCGCTTCAGCTGAAGTCACACAGTCACAGATCTTGCTGGGCATGGCACTCATTGTCTGCTCCCAGGTATCTATCTGCTTGTCTGACAGCATGTTCGTACTGAGAGTTCATCCAAGAGTTCTTGCTGGTTTGTTGCTGCTGCTGCTGTGTGCTTCGCCATCTTATGTGAACCAGCATTCCTACCAGCTGTGATACTGTCTCTTATTGCTGTGTTGTACCGTGCTGTGCTCTGCTCTGCTCTGCTGCGCTGTGCTCTCCTTCTCCAACTGGCAGTTCATCATCCATGATGGCGTTGAGAGACTGTCCAGACTTCCTGATTACGTGTGCAGGGTGTACAAGCTGCGCAAGTGACGGTAGAGGACTATGGTGAGCGCTCTTGAACACATGCTTTCCGTCAACCCTGTCTGAATAAGGCTTACAGCAAGCCTCACACATGCTGTGTCTTGCATGTGGACTCTGTCTTGCGTGTGGACATGGTAGTTTCTGTATAGCATCACAGCACAAGGCGCGATTGCATGCAGCACATGTTGGGTATCACACATTGGTGTCAAAGCAAGCTTGGTCAAGCAGTCAAACATGTTTGTGGTACAGATGGCAGTGCCCCAGTCAGGCTGTCTGTGCATCGTGCGCTTGTTATCTCGTCCACTGCCCATGGAACCCCTCTGCAGTCTATTGACTGGTCTTGGCTATGTATGTACGATGGCTGTGATGGGCAGCGGTGGTGCCACTCATGCCTGTTTCCAACATGAGTGGCTCCCAAGCATAACAACAACGTCGTTGTTGAATTTCTATACAGTTGCTGGACTGTTTGACTTGCCTACACACATGTAGGGCCTGTGTCTTTGTGTGTGCAGTCATGCGTGACATTGGCACGGCCCCTCTGCAAGTGGTGGGGTATGAGGGCATCTTTGGCTGCCTGGCCATGTTCTGCGTGCTGCTGCCCCTGGTGCAGCACACTCCCGGCCAAGATGGCTCTGGCCTTCATGAAGACTCCTGGGAGACCTGGCATGTACGCCCCCTACATCTCCCCCCAACCCCTTGCTCAAACTTGACCTCCCCCCCTCCCATTTGCCTCCTCCCGACCTCCCAAACTGCAAACTTCCCCTACAAACATTGTTGACATCAGTCACCTGCATGCCTTGCTGACGACAGCACCCATGCCATCAATCATGTCAGAGGGCGCTGCAGTTTGGGGGAAGGGGGGTTTACAATCAGACCCTCCCAGCCCCAGTCATGCTCACTGTCTCTGCGTCCTTGACAGCTGAGCTGACTTGGGGTTTTGCGCCGCTGGTCTCTTCTGAAAGAAGAGAAAACTGGCGTTCTGCAGCTAGCAACACACCTAGATCGAGTTCTGGAACTGACACAAGAACTTTTCCTGTGCAGTTGATCACTCACTCCTCCACCCTTCCTTACATGGTGCCGACCTTGGTGCTGTCCCTGCTGTGCTACAACATTGCCGGCATGTTTGTCACAGACGAGATTGGGGCAGTAGCACGAACCGTGCTTGAAACTATGAGGACTTTGTTTGTGTGGATGGTTGATTTGCTGCTATACTATACACCTCTGGGGCTGGGGCGGCTGGGAGAGAAGTGGGACAACTACTCTTACCTTCAGGCTGTCGGGTATGCTGCTTCACGTGCAACCATGGCGCCATGCTGCTGTCTCAAGTACACCATGCCGCTATTGACAGTTTCACACGCTGCTTTTTCTGTACGACATATGCTATTGTGCTGCCGTTTCTTGTTCAATAACGTCTTATCCTTCAGCTCTTGGCAAGCTAGCAGCTTGCAATGTTGGCTTCTCACAGTAGTCTGTTTTTTGTCTCTTTTGTATGTTGCTGGCGCTCCTAGGGGTTAAGCCATTTTTGCTGACAAAATGGCTTACCCCCAATGTCTGTAAAGCATTCATGTGCACCACAGTCCTTTCTTTACGCATCGTGTATGTCCCATATTTGGCTTTGCCGTTGATGCCTGACAAATTTGGCTGTCTGCGCTCAAGTTGGTGAGATGGATGGTCAGGCCCTCTGACCGCGTTGCTCAGCAACCCATCAGATCTACAGATTGTCAAATGCCTTTTTGCCAGGCTTAAGCTCTTTGTGAGTCTATGAAGCCAAACATATGAGGCAATCTGTGTTGTGACCGCCTTCCAAGTTTGCAGACTAAACGTAGGTTCATACATCTGCACTTATGTCCAAGGCTTATCAAATTCTCTCACGGGTCTTCAGGCACTACAAGCCGTCATGTCTGCACATAAGAGGGGTCTTGGACGCTGTAAAGTTTTTGGTGTCGTGTTTTGCTAATGAGTGCTATGGCTGTCTTGTCTGCAGATTTGTAGTTCTAGTGATCGGGACGGTAGTGTACGGTCGTGGTGATGATCAGCATGTGGAGTCTCACAAAGCTACACTACACAGCGAGCAGCCTCACCTGCGCTGGAGGGGTACACCTTCCTCCACCCCCCCCCCCCCCCCCCCCCACCCCCCGATCCTCTCCACCCCTTTCATGTTACCCTTTGCATCCTACCTTGATTGCCTGCCTAAAAGATGGCAATGCACATGCTTCCTGGGCCCTGGCTGCTGCGTTGGCTTGCATGCATCTCCTTTCTTTTTGATGATTGCCTGCATGTTGTTGCATGTCCTGCTGTACATGGTCGCCATGCCCGATACATTGATGCATCCAGGTCCACTTCATTTCATGCTTGCCCCCACTATTAGCTTGTTTGTGAGGTCACACTTTGATGATTATGCTTATCTGTTGGGAACTGACAAAGCCTCGCCCCTCAAGCTGTGCATTGTGATCTCCAGGTGCATTGCAGAAGATACACAATCTGCATAGACCAGTCCACAGGGTGAGTCCCTGATCTATTGTATGACGTGTTGTATATCCCGCATGATGCTTTTATTGCTATCCCACTGCTATTCCATTAAGTGCAAGTCACAATTGTGGAAACTCTGTCATTTTGCTCTGCATGCCGACAGATTGGCGCCATGTTATGCCAAGAGGTCTTTGTTGGCATTTCAGCATGCCCTTGCTGTTGACCTTTGCTTGTTGTCCGCTTTGTGGGGTCCCTGACATTGTACACAGTCTCAGATGTAACCTTGAGCATGTCTTTGGCTTGCTGCATGCGCTCCCCCCCCCCCCACTAAAAATCCGCCCCTTCTTGCTGTTTGACACTGGGACATCTGAGAGTGCGTTTGGTTTGCTTCTGCCCCGCCCCTGTCTGCTTGCCCTTTGACCTTCCCCTCCCCCCCTCCCCCGTCTTTGGCTGACCTTTGCCCTAATCCTTTCCTGCCCTTGCATGCTGACGCTTTCTGGGTCATCTTCAATTTCACTTTGGCTTGCCTCCCCCCCCCCCCCCCCCCCTTCCCGCGTGAGAACAGTCCCACTCTTGTATGAGACAGCCGACTCATTCAAGTCTGTGCTTCTGCCCATTGAAGGTTGTAGTGCTGTGCAGAGCACATATGGCATTGCCAGCATGGCCAGGTCTGCAGTGCTGATCAGCCGGCATGCAAAGGCAGCTGAAGCGCATCGCACTGCCATGCAAGACTCTGAGGCAAATGCACCAGCCTGACAGGCTTATGTTGGTTCTGATTGAGCCTTGTTATTTAATTGCTGCCATTCACAGCATAGCTGTTACTTCTAGGTTGTGACCATGTCTGTTTTCAAACACTGACTTATGAGAATCATAGCGACTGTCCAGGAAGGTGAGGCTGCACGGTTTCAGTTTTGTGAAAGCGTGCTGTCCTCAGTTATCAGTTCAGTAAGTGATGGCACAGTGCCTTTGATCATTAGTTTAGAACGACAGCAGCTGTCTTTCTGCCACCTGTCAGAACTAAGTTTGCATGTTGCTTTACAGTAGGGTCTGGCACGTCTGTCAAATCAACAGGCGCATGCTGTGTTTGCATACACCTCCCAGGTGAGACAGACTGTAAATACCAGTTAATGTCAGGTCTTAACACGTTGTGTGACACTTCTGTGAATGTCAATGCAGAAACATGTTGCCTGCGGGCAGACTTACACTTCGCAACTTCCAACATAATAATCTAGTCACACGAGTATCAGACAGGTCCGTCAGGCCATGATGCCGTGCCATGCTGTTCAAGTTGACTGGGTATTGTGTGTCACATGAAACGTACCTCGGTGCCAAGTTCCAAACGTACATGCTTACATCTGCGCCAGTATTAATCTCGAATGCATGCACAAAATGGAATGCCTGTAAACAGTTCTCTTCGTGCCTTCCTGTGGAAGCTCAAGGCGTCTGTGCCAGTATGTGCTCCATGCCAATGGAACCAAAAGGTGAGTGGGCATCAGAGTTTTGGAGACCAAGCAGTTTTGGATTTTGTTTTGCAGACAAACACAACTGATATGATAAATATCAATAGTGAATTCATCACATATGCATAAACATACTGATCTGCACCTACACCAACAGAGATTTGGCAGCTAGCGTGGCTGAGTCAGATGCTGTGAGGCCAGTGAACACATAATTTTCTGTTGCGCAGGTCTTGACACTCAAGTTGAAAAAGTTGGCTGCTTCTGGGTTAAATATGGGGTTCTCAATAAACTGCAGGAAGAGTGTGCTGATTCTCTTTCGCAGGCCCTCCATGCTGCTGGACTTGCGACCCCTGCAACAGTACAAGCTAGGATTTTGGCAGATGACAGTCAATTGAAAGCGGCACCGCGCAGGTCCTGATGGCTTTATTTTCCTTTTTCTTGTTTTCTTGATTTACATGCAAAGGCAAGAAAGCACTTGCAGGTTGACATGACACCATGAGGACTGCAACTCACACTAGTGCAGGTGATCACAGCAGGTGTTGCTACATGTCCATGCCAAGCAAGCTTGGCATGCAAGCAAATGCAGGAAGAAGGCAAAATCACCCGACCTTGTTGAGACATACCAACAAAGAGGACCCACATACAAAAGCAACTTCAAGACCTTGGCTGCAAGCATCAACACACCTGTTGATGAGGTCAGCTTCACGGTCTATGAGCTGTACCAGCTCACGTGTCAGGCTGCAGTCAAACTCCTTGGCTCGGAACTTGACATGCAGCAGCACATCCAGCCTCTCTGCAGCAGCTAGGCCCTGCAGCTGCAGCCCCCTGTACAGCCCCCGCAGCTCTCCTGCCCTGCAACCCAACACCCCACCTGACCAGCCATGAGTCAACGTGCCACATGATTACCCATGAGCCCAACACTCAAACAACCCACCTGCAGCCTCCCATGCAAAACCCCCCCCCCCCCGTATCAGTCAACACCCCGCCTGCACTGGACCCCAATCACCTCGCCCACCAATCCATTGCAATACATGGCACAATCTGTGTATGGCCATACTGCTCAGAGCCCTCTTGTGAGCAGTGAGACTGTTTCTGCTGGAATGTCATGATTGGAGACCTTGCATAGGTTTGCAGTCCCAATGAGCATAATTGCCAGTCGAAACTGCAGAAGTGCAAGATGGAGTGAGCATGGCATACTGCTGCAAGCGCTCAGCTGATCACAGACTGTTACTGGCAGGGCAAGCGTGCTCATGACTCGGCCGCGAGGCACCTTGCCTAGCCGAGTGCAGGAAGACAGCTTATACCTGGTTCCTGCAGATGTGTGGAATCGATGCTGCGTCATACGAGTCAGGTCATCTCTGCATATGTGTCAAGTCAAGACTGCAATTGTGTCAAGTCAAGATGGCATGTGTGTCAAGTCAATAGCTTGAAGCTGCAACTTCCATGAGTGGGACACAACCTGACAGAAGTGTGTGTGTGTGTGGGGCTCACTTGGTGGTAGCAGGGGTGGTGAACATGCAACAAGCCTCCATTGGACAGGGGCCAGGTCTTGGGGTGGGCCATCTGGGACAAGGCTTGAGCCACCTTCTGTTCCCGCCTCACCACATCTGCCTCCCCTTGCAGCCTGTCGATGCTCTGCAGCAGCTTTGTCTCCTGCATAGCACTAGCTGCCTAGACACAGCCCCCTGTTGGTCGAGCAAGAGGGTGGGAGTGGGCAGGGGGGTGAAGGGGGCAGAAGATTTTTCAGATTTTTCAGCTCGAAAATGCTTTTTCTGACCATGCCACAGGAAGCAGTTGTCTCAACAAGCAGCTGTCACAGCTGCCTGAGATTCTGGAGCTGACTGGCGTGGCTGGTGGAATGCTTGTTGCAGGGCCTGCTGACATGCTGAGGGTTGCAGCAAGCATAGTGGTAGTCACCAGCATGATGAGATTTACTGTCTCTGTGCTTTCTGGTTCCTTTTGAGCTAGGCAGGAAAGGTCTTGCATCTGCTAAAGCAGCCTGTCCTGTAAGTTCCTGTGAGGTCTAATAATGTGGCATCAGGATCAGTCCAGTTAAGCCAGGAATGGCATTTCAGGCAAAGATTGATGAAAAGTACTAACACGGCAAAGCCATGCAAACCTTAGAGCTGCTGTACTCAACACAAGCGTGAGATAAACATCACAGCACTATACGGCCAAGTGAGTAGGTAAGGACATCAGACAATGTGTCATGCTGATGTCACTGCAGTGAAAGCCCCTCCAAAAGGGTGCTCACCGCCCTTGATAATGATGAAGGCCAAGGACTGCATGCATGCACAAATAGCAGCTATGAAACGGTCAAAGGCATGCGTGACTAAGTCTACACGCATGACACACCTGATGTAGTAAGTGAGCTAGAGCTTGATGGCAGTCCTCTGGCGACAGTCCAGCAGACTTGATGCGCGCCGTTTCAGCAAGACGCCAAGCCTCAAGCTCGCTGTGAAGCAGCGCAAAGTCTGCAGGGGTGCGTGGTTGCAGCCGCCGCTGCGCCTCGCGCCGCTTGTAGGCGGCCTGCTGGTCTGCAGCCTGGGCTGCTGCCCTGCTGGCACCTGCTGCACCCTGTCTTGCCTCCCTCAGCATGAAGCTCACCCTGCACAAGTAAATCGGATTATGCTAGACAAGGCTAGGTTAGGTTGAGGTTAGGTTAGGTTACATGAGGTCATGTGAAGTGTGGGGTGGGGTGTGCTGGGGCAGGGTGGGATTGGGCTGGGCTGGGTGGGGCAGGGTGGGGGTTGGGTTGGGTTGGGCGGGCGGGGCGGGGCGGGATGGGGTGAGGTGGAGTGGGGTGGGGTGGAGTGAGGTGGGGTGGGGTGAAACTGAGGTGAGGTGTGATGTTGCACTGCACTGCAACAAAGCAAAATACGATGTTATCCAATGTGAGGCCATGTGACGTAGTGCACATGCAGTGCTATGGCTGCGCCATGCCCACCCAACAGATACATCTGTCAATTTGTCATGACTTGCTCATCATGTCTGTTCGCAAACATGTGTAATTACTCATGCTGATACTGATCTTGTGCTCACAAATTTAGCAGGACTGGGTGCCAGGAAGATCAGGGCAAGGGCCGTGCTAGCATTATAATATTGCTTGCATTTGAGCTATTGCAGCTCAGACTCATCCTTTTGAGCCTAATCTATTCCTGTTCTGATTGCATGCCATGTTGCTTGCCCTCAAACTTGAGTCCATGCTAGCTGTGACGTACTTATAAAACTGTGCAGCAACTCAGTTGCTGTGCTGTCAAGACATGCGACATACCTTTTGCGCGCCAGCCAGCCTCTTGTGAAACGTTGAATGGTGGCAGCACATTTCTCCTTGACTGCCCACACCTCACTAGCTGACACATATGGCCCTGCAATGTGAACAGGTCAGACTTATCTGGGCTTCTCTCACATGCAGCTGGCCATGACAGAGAGCAAGAAAAACGCATACATCTGGCCATGCTGCCAGGCTGATATAATGGAATACAGGTTCAGTAAGGGTACAGCAGGAGCGGACTGAGCAGCTAAGGGAGCTATAGTATGAGATGCAGTGTGATTTTACAGCAATGCACCATCGATTCAACCGGGGTCAAGCAAGTCATCTGTAGCACTGCTTGAGGGGGTAACGGCTCAGTGAAGGGATGCATGCTGAGGCTCACTTGCAGCAAGGAGCTTGTCTCTGGAGGTGTTTAGCAGCAGGTCTGGGCGGGCCATCTGCACATGCGCCTCCCTGCGTGTCTGTGCGCTCCTCTGCTTCACCTCCACTGTCTGGCATTGACGCTCTGCACGCTGTGCTTTGGGCCCAGCCACCAACTGCACGCCACACAAGCGATGTGTTGCAAACATGAGCCCAACCACAGCTAAACATTACTCCCTTCCATCCGGCTACTTCTTTTGATCCAGTTCGTGTTGCCTGAGTCCAACCTTGACTCTATTTGCTTGTCAGGGTCTTAGCTGGATACATACAGAAGCAACCACCTCAAATGCAACGTTCAGAGCAGACAGGCCCGTTTGCAATGCTGTCTGGCAACGATCGCTTGCAGACAGACGCAACAAGGCTGTGACCAAAGTACAGTGTTCAAGTCCCTCTGAGCGCAGAGCTTGCCACGCGTACACACCTGCCTATCAGTTTGGCAATCTGCATTGTGGTACAGGGTGCCGCTGCGCTTGTCCTTGTAACCCCCCCTGTAGGCTTTAGCCTGCTTCTGAGTGACGTCTATGAGTACAGTCACAGTCTTGACTTGGGCTTCAGGGCCCTCAAGCACATGTACCTCAAACTTCTGCATGGTCAGCATGTACAGTTGGCTCGTGTATCTGAATGCTGGCAGTTTGCTGCAAGGGGGCTTTACATCCAGCAGGGCCGGGGCAGAGAGTGCCCCAGGGCATCTAGAGGAAGACGGGGCGGGCGGGGCTTTTGCTGCTCATTACTGCCACGTGAGCTTAGCTTGCTGCCACAGGAACCCCTGACTTTGCCGCGTCAGCCGCAGACAGATTAGAGGAGTGTTGATTCTGAATGGCAGGCACATGAGCACGAGTGGCAGTGCTGGTGATAGCATAAAGGCCACCAGTATGTCACCATACCACGCTAGCAATACACTGAAGAAAAAGAACAGGGATAGGCTGTCTGACAAGAGCAGCATTATATGCATCTGTGCCTGCCGCCTTTGTGTGTGCACTTACACGTGCTGTCATCAGACAAAATATTGCAGCTGCTCTGCATGATGCTGACTGCTGCTGAAGGTTTGGTGTAGAGGGGCACTATGCTTTCATCTGGGTTCAACTGCGGTCCTTAACGATGACACTGTTAGGCAGAAGCGATACACAACACAGAGATGTTTTGAACAGATGAGTCTGAAAACACAAGACTTTGCCTGTACATGCCTAGCTGTAAAGTTGATACCGTGCATGTCATTCCAACTGTCGATGTCACTAGCAGCAAGGCTGTTGGCAGGTGACTTACCGAGGGGAGCTTGGCTGTCTTTGCAGGCTCAGCCTTGTGCTTAGCATGTGGCGTGCTCAGCATCTGATAGTGGATCACCAGCTCTATGTCAGCATGATCACCGTCCTGCGCTGAAGAAAATGCCAATCTATGCCTTCACTCTGGTGTGGACACGTTGCCGGCACACAATGCATGCACAGGTACATTGGGGTAGGAATTTGCAGGAAAAGCAGGGGCAAGAGGGGGAACAAAAAAGGAAACTTGCCTGTATACCACAGCTAGCCAGGGATTGGGCATCCTGTATCTCCTGCTTGTTATACTTCACTGACAATGCACTCTCAGCTATGTTCCAGTTGCTGCACAGGCTGTGCTTGATCTCAGCAGCTGTGGTCGCCAGCGGCACCATCTGCATATGCTTCCAGTTTTCTGTAGGGACCACAAATGTAGCGTGCACAACTGGAGCTGCCCTTCCCTCCTGCTCTCCTAAAGCTGTTGGAGCATCTTCTGCAGGCAACAGCTGTTCTGCCATAGTACTGCCACCACTGCTAGTTGCCTGTGCTTCTGTCCAGCTGACTTGACCTGTGCCGGTGACTTCATGTTCAGCTGGCTCTGTTTCCCGCACCCGGTTGACTGGCTGCTCAGGCTGCACGTCTGCCTGTGGACTGTCTGCATCTGATCCTGGGTGCCGGCTGTGCAACAACGCCATACTTGGAGAGGGCACCAGAATCTCAGAAACAACTGCCTGCATACTCTGTTCACTCTGCGCTGACAGGACAGCTTCCGAAGGGTTTGCATCGGCAAACAAGGACTGCTCTGCTATTGCGGAGTCATCATCTGCATCTTTTGGGGGAGTAAATTGTGAGGTTTCCTCGGAAGCAGACCGGGTTTCAGCAGGAGTTGCGGAAACAGGCGATGACGCTTCGGGCTCACGTATGTCCACAGGAGCTCCGGCAGTATCAAACGCTTCCGGAGCTTGCATTGAGAGTGCTGCATCCTCTGCTTCCATCAGACGCTGAGACCTGACAGCACCAAGGGGCCGGAGGGTGCGATAGTGCACGAGCTAGCCTTTCGGTAATATGTCAATCTACAACGAAGACTGCTGCAAGGGAGCCAACCCGCCGAGCGCCCTCTGCCCCGAAAGCGTCTGTGATTATGTACAAAGTGCACCCAACAGTTGACCTAACAGGAATCGAAATCCTACCTGCCTTTGGCCTGCTGTGCTACATCTGCCAGCGGTGCCTATGTACGTTCGTCTGGTGCTTCATAAGGATCAAGGACCATCTCGCATCCGTATCCGTGTTGCCCTGCGTCACTGCACCGTTGAGCAGCTGCTTAGCATACCTAATTGCATACCCAACCTTGTGATCTGACTTCACACATCAAGCTTGCGCTACTTGTTTTGGCATCATGGGAGAGTCACAGGTATGTCGATGCGACTACTGCGCGACATCCCGCGATTGTTATGCTGTTGTAGCGCAAGCATTGACTATGTACTTCTTTTGCAGTACTCCTTCTCCCTCACAACCTTTAGTCCGAGCGGAAAGTTGGTGCAAATTGAGTATGCCCTCAACGCTGTATCAGCTGGCACAACATCGCTTGGCATAAAGGCGACAAATGGCGTGGTCATCGCTACAGAAAAGAAGCTCAGATCATCCCTGGTTGATGAGAACACAGTGCAGCGAATTTCAACGCTCACTCCAAACATAGGAGTCGCCTACAGTGGCATGGGCCCAGACTCCAGAGTTCTGGTTAGAAAAGCGCGAAAACAGGCACAAGCATACTATCAGTTGTACAAAGAGCAGATTCCAGTGGCACAGCTGTGCAGGGAAGTTGCGACAGTCATGCAGGAGTTCACACGTAAGCTTACTATAGGTCATATGTATTCCATAGCTGTGTGGGTATTGCAACCACTCTGTCGCTTTCATCAACTTGTAAGATGCCACGCTGCAGAGTCTGGTGGTGTGCGACCCTTTGGCGTGTCTTTGCTCTTGGCTGGGTATGATGAGAATGGACCACAACTATACCAAATAGATCCATCTGGGTCATACTTCGCATGGAAAGCATCAGCTATTGGTAAGAACATGACAAACGCCAAGACTTTCTTGGAAAAGCGCTATAGTGAAGATATGGAGATTGAGGATGCAGTGCACACTGCTCTTCTGACCCTGAAGGAAGGCTTCGAAGGTCAAATTTCAGGGCAAAATATTGAAGTAGCAATTGTCGGGCCAGACCAAACCTTTAAGGTGTTGACAGCTGCTGAGGTTTCAGATTATTTGGAAGAAGTAGAGTGATTCCTTGACAGATAGCATGGATGTGAGCATCTGTTTCCGGCCTTATTTGGATTGTAATGCTGGCCTTGAGTGACACATTTGTTCTCAGACTGCTTCTTGTCAAAGATTATGGCTGCATGCTCCAGGCAGCATGTCAGGTTCACACACAGGCTACACAGCAATCAGCTGCAAAAAGATATTTGAAGCTCTAGTACAGCATTGTTCTGCTAACGTGCAACTGCTTTGTCATGAACAAGCAATGCAGAGGTGCTGTCTGTATTTCTTTTGGCTGCGCAGCAGCAGCAGTGGGCTTAGCACAGACGATTATGTTCGGTCAACAGTTTCTTGCACAATCACTGCCATGTCTGCTCCAGGCACACTGCCCCAGTGTAGGCACAACATTGCCTGACATGTTCGAAGTTTATCCCCTGAGTGTCGACCCAAGGCAGGTTGCAGGATCGCTTATATTCGCAGAACTGAATGACTCAGAAACTTCCTGAAAGCAAATCGTTCATTACCAGTACACTCAAGCATTCATCGATTAGTCTCACACCCCCACATTTATACTGGGCCCAAACATAACTGAGTGATGAACATCAACCAGCAACGTTGGCTATAGGTCTGAGATTGCCAATACATACATCGGTCTCTGAGCCAGTGACTCTCGACAAGGAACCTGCAACGATGTGAGCCCAATTGCAGATGCTGCTGGCCATGATTTCTGAAGTATGAGATGGTAGCAAGTGAAGTCACTATGTGTCACGTAGTCAAGTTCACTGTGTGTCACGTAGTCAAGTTGCTTGGGCCACATGAGTCCCGTGTGTCACAAAAGATGCATTGGGTGCTCTAGCCCCATCCAGAGAAGCCCCACACCAAAGCCAGCCCGGAAGCATCAAACGTCTCACACTGTACATGGGGTGTACGCGTAGCATGCTGCATGCATGCTGCTTCAACCTTAACGCTTACTCATCGAACTGCAGATTCCTCACAAGAGCAAAAACAATGGCAGCTCCTAGCAGGGCAGGAGCTACTGCAAGAACCTTGCTCAGTATTGGGCCGCTTGAGTACAGCAGATAAGCCGCTGCAGACAAGGCTGCTGTCAGTGTCAGCAGTGTGGCATAGCCTGATACGCTTGTCCTGGCAAGTCCAATGTTCTCCATGCCTGCAGGTGCAGAGCATACATGAATAGTCAGTGGGGCACAGGCTGGTGTGCATCTGCTCAGCATATTTTCACTACACTTTTTATGGATTCATACATATGCGTAATTTATCATAAAGTTGAACCTAAACTCATACTCGTCTTAGCCAGATAAGGCTGCGCAAGATGCCTGTCAGGTACGCACAAACATTGCAGAGGTGGCCTTTACCCATCCTTCACCCACACAAGCAGAGACCCAGTTGGCTGTGTTAAGACATAGCAGCACTCATTCAACAACGCAAGAGCACAGCTGTGCTTGCCTGCATGCTCACACGCTCCCCCCCTTGTGAACACAAAGCTGCTGCCCCTGCCGCCCTTGCCAAGCCTCACTCGCTCATCCAGGTAAGTGGTGCTGAGGACGACAGAGCTGGTGGGCCCAACTGCCAAGCTGATGCCCCCAGGAAGTGACACCCGCGGCGGCTCAAAGCTGACCTGCAGTGCAGTGTACACTTTACTTCCTGCCTTGGGGCGCTATGGGAGTTCCCCTGCAAACAAGAGATGCTCACATGTCTCATGCTTGTTCTTCAGCTTTCAGCGGCGCCCTCTACACCTCTGCATGCCATGCTGCAGATCTACTGTGATGAAAGGCAGACTACAAACAAATGCGCAGCAACGCATTGTACTCAGAACCAGCCAAGTGTTTGAGCTCTGCAAGTGAGTGTGCTTGTGCGATTGGCAATGGTTCAAGTCTTCCAGAAAGAAGTATCGGATGCACTGCTTCTCAAAGAGCTGGTTTTCAGCTCAACCTAGCATCCCAGCTCAGCTCGCTGGCAACAGCACACAGCAACAATGCATGCCCCCAAGTCACACTAGGCACCATGAAATCAATTTTTCCTTGGGCTGTTTGCGACTGTCAACATGCAGAGCTGACACACATGATGATGACTACCACTGGAGCACCAGCAAAGCAATCACAGGGTAACAATTTGATACATGGCAGCATCAGGGGGTTTCATTATAAGCCATGCCATAATGGGGATGCGCAAGCTAAAGATGGTGTACCTTGACTGTGTCTTTGTTGTCTCCTTGAGGAGCAAAGGTGCCCCTGAGACCCACTGACCCTGAAATGAACCCTAGGATAGCAAAGCCCACCTGCATGAACAACCAGAATTGGCACCGCACGCAGACATGTTGCCATATTTAAACCACATAGGTAAGGCTGATCTGGTACATAAAAAGGTGTCGTTCCAAAAGTGGTGGCGACAATGGTTTATGTTTAGATTCTCAATTGCATTGTCATGCGTTTACCTTGTTTGTTGCTAAGTCTGGCTTGAAGATGCTTTGGCATAGCTCTTTGGTCTGGAAGACCAGGCGACCTGGTTTACTTCTGAATTTCCCTCCAGCAGCTGCATTGCAAACAGACAGTGCTGATGATTTGCTGGATTCATGCAGGACATGAATGTATACAGACAGTAGCAAACAGACACATTGCTTGCTCATAGTGAAACACAGCCAGCTGAACATACGCTGAGAATTCTGTTGTGAAGTCCGCTGTGTAGAAGCAAAGGCAACATAAAAGTTACCAAAGATGAGTGGATTATCAAGGGGACGTGGGACCTGCACGGCCAAAACAAGGGTATCTGTCTACGCTGTCATGCAGCTTCCATCCACTTGCAACTTTCATGAAAATCACCTGGTGTTGGCCAACTTCTTCAAGTTGCTCTATAATGTCATTGACTGCAGCCTCTTCTTCTTGCTGCAGACCCACACCACTGTCTGCAGGACATGCATCCTGAGGGCTCTTCAAATACAAAATAAGACTTCATCCTGCTCCTGACCTGAGTCTCCGATGCGCTGCAGCAGATCGTCTACCAACTCCTTTGTGCTGGACTTTGAGCTGGTGCTGGCTGTTTGCGCTGCCGACGATCTTTTATGCCGTCGACGTGGGTAGCGCTCATGACTTGGATGTCTAGCAGGTTGACAGCTGTGTTGAGACGGGGCCGGCGACGTGACATGACGGGGCAGCGTTGCTTGGGAGCTTGTGAGTCGGGAGTGACGCCAAGGATGGGCAGGGAGACGGGTGGATGAAGTTGCTTGGCGCGAAATGTTCATCACAAGCAACAGAGCCGGTGAACAGTAACGTTACATAGGCTGCACCATAATACTTTGAACGGACCTGCCGTGGCGCTGCCAATTTTCAGCAGGCACCACCAGCAAAAATCCTCCGAAACCATGCAAAACTTGCGCACGGTGTTGTGACAACTCGACGAAAAATTGCGCAGCGCACGCAATGCATGAGTCTACGCGCATGCGTGTGTGTCTGGCATCTATCGGTGATTCCGGGTTTGTCGTTAAGAATACGCTAGCAAGCAAGCTTGAAGCAGCAACGAGTGATCGAGCCTCTCCGCTCTGGGCTTGTGTTTTAGAATATCCCCTGTCTATGAAACGAGACCGTGATGTGCTTGAGGGTCGCGCCTTTGATCGAGAGCGATCGCAGGGTCACATGGCGTAATCAACATGACTTCCGAATACAGCGCATTCAACGCATCAACTGTATTGAGCAATTTCCCCAAACAAGTGTTATGCCTCGAGTATATCGGCGAACGTCTGTATGTCGGGCTGGGTGATGGCAGTTTAGTGCTGTTGGCTGCGGACTCAACTCCCACAAGTAGCAGTTGGCAGGTTGTGAAAGCCCATAAAGCCTTTGGCCGCAAATATGTCAGCCAGCTGCAAGCAATCAGACAGGCAACACTGCTTCTGACTTTGTCAGAGGATGGCGTTAACCTGTTCACCGTTCCTCAGCTCAAGCTCACATGTCAAGCCAGTCGCACTCGCTATGCGAGCAGATTTGCCTGGAGTGAAGACAAGGCAATGCTGTGCGTCGCCATCAAGCGGAAGATCATACAGTTTCACTATGATGGACGTGAATTTGTTGAGGTGAAGGAATACAGTGCACCAGACATTCCCCAAGCCCTACAGTGGTGCGGGGATGCCATAGGCATTGGTCTCAAAAAGGAGTGAGCATCTTTTTCAGATCCATTGCTTCATGCTACACAGCATGCAGTGCCTTGTATCACAGACTTCAACAGTCAGGACAGTATTTGCACACTGCAGATATCTGCTCATGCAATCAAGCTCAGGAGTAACAAGTGAGGTGGCATCAACTGGCAAAGCCACACAAGCATGTATCACCGAAGTGTCTAAGTCAGAGTTTCTGATTAGTCAAGACACTACAAGCTTGTTCCTAGGTAAATTATGTGGCATGCTGCTCCCCACTCCTCCACTTCATTTATCTCTACAAATCTACATGCATACATGACCGCATGTGCTGACTGTCAGTAGCACCTGCAACTAGGTGCTGTGAGCAATAGACACCCTGCTGTTTTTTCCAAGCCTTCACAGCATGGTCTGAACTGGACCGACATGCCCTACCTGCACTTCATCCATGTCCCCTGCACGTCATACCGGCCATGGCTGCTCAATGTTCAGCTTGCTTTTCACTGGCCAGTGTTCATGTACCGGTAGATGGTCGTACAGCTGTATGCAGGCACAAATGGCAAGCTGTCCAAACGGCCTGGAATCACATGGAGTGACAGTCCAGTGGCAGTTACCTTCTCCAGGCCATATGCTGTGGCTGTCCTGCCTGGACACATAGAGGCAAGCTGTCTTCAGTCTGAACCCTGTCTGAGAACAGTCAATTTTGTAAAGACCCACCTCATCGTGACACAGGCATGTCAGCTTTCTGTCATGGTGCTTGTTGGGATTTCCTCATGAGGCTTTCACATTCGCAGAAGGTACGAGTCACAGGCTTTGTACCATCATGGCAATGAAGCAAGCTAAGCTCATGGCAATGAAGCAAGCTAAGCCCGATGTGCCAGCCTTGACACCCTTGTCATCATTTCCTGCCTAGTGCGCAACTGAAGAAGAATGGTGCAAAGTGAAATGCCATCGCTCCCAGTTGCTGACATAACGGCTGAGGTGGAAAGCGTCTGTCTGTATGAGTGGAACAAAGTAGTGGTTCAACCTCTACCCTGCAATTCTGCACATGATGAGCCATTGCCGCAACTGCTCTTACATCATTTGGTCAAACTCTGTGCATGCATGTGTCAGCATGCAGTTACTGGGTGTAGCACAAGTTGACAGCCCATGAAAAGCCCCAGCAGCAAAAAAACTTTCCCATTGATTCCAGATCAAATCTCTCCCACCATGCTCATGCCTAGCACACATTGACAAAGCAGCTGTGTTTGCAGTGCAGGTGCGATCAACGCACCGCCTTTCAGACCATGGACTGGTGCAAAGCCTGCCTATTGCTGGCACTCATGTGCTCACTGCCTGCCAGTCCAACAGCCACATCTTTGTAGCTGCCACTGGAAGTGATGGCATCCACCAGCTGTTCCCGGTGCCCTTCGATCAGCAAGCACGCGCCCTGGCAGATCTGGAACAGTATGCTGAGGCTCTGACCCTGACAACATATGCAGGGGAGTCACAGGTGCAGCAAGGGCCTGAGTGTCCTGCAGAGCAACACTGTGTTTCCAAGTCTACGGTGCAAATTGGGTGAATGCAGACAGCACTCCCTCACACTTGATCTGTTGCCTATCTGAGAGTACTTTTGTCCTTGAAAGTGCTTCTGCAGCTACTGAGGGCTAAGCCTCAGCTGCCCCAAGTGCTGTTCATAACTGAAGCATGCTTTGCTGTCCCATTCATGACGCCTGTAAAGGGTCAGGCACTAAGCTCACCATGCTTATCTAGGGTAATGTGCTAGCAACATCAGCATGCCATGTCTAAACGTGCAGCACTTGAGCCTTCACATCCAAGTGCGGTGCCTGAGCCAAATCATTGCCCTTGCTGTTGTGCAATGCGCTACCAACAATCAATGTCCACCTGATCTCCTTTATGGCAACTGCATAAATGCGCTGTTAGCTTGACGCTGCCACACTCTGTGAATCGATATACCCAGTCTCCAGCAAGCAGTGCCACACAAGAACACAGATTTAACTCATCTTTTCAACAGGTTGCATCACACCTGTGAAGTCACTGGCCACAGGAACATTTTGTTACACTGTCTTCTACTTGTGTGCAGTCAGAGCCAGACAGGCGGCTGGAGGATGAGATCCACCTGAGGTATGGGCACCACCTGTTTGGCAAGGGGGAGTATGATGAGGGGCTAGCACAGATGGGCATGTCATCCAGTAGCAACCCAGTCACGCTACTGCATCTGTTCTCCTCCCTGGCCTCACCCAACCTGCTGCAGCCTGTCTCCCACCTGCTGCCAGGTGACCCCACAACTGCACCATGCTTTCTGCGGCATGGTTTCTACAGCCCCTTTGTGCGACACACTTCCTGCCATATGGTTCCTGCAGCACCTTATCTGCAGCACCTTGTCTGCATATACGCTTTCTACATCATGATTTCTGCAGCATGGTTGCTGCGCTCGGGTTGCTTCACCACCATATATGCGATGCACCTTCTGCACACCAGTTTGTGCAGTAAACTTTCTGCAGTAAGGCCCCTGCAGTATGATGTCTGCAGCAGCTTCCACACGTTTGTGCAGCCAATGCGCAGCAGAGTACATCTATAGGCATGGCAAAGCACAGAATCTCAGTGGGTTTTGTCATTCTCTCATACGCTAACGGTCACCAAACACTTGCGCCAAACGAATTGAGACTGCACAATTTGTGTGCTTTGCGCCAACCAGATGATAGACTCACATCTGCTCAGTCAGTAAACAGCAGGCCCTCATACGCCTGATGTGAACATGAGCACTCCCACACTTAGCCAAGGACAGCAGTGTGCACTGACACAAACTGCATCTTGTCATTCGCCTGGCCGCTCCCTGTACTGTATCTTTCAGCTTCATGGCTTCATCCTGCAGCTGTGAGCAAGGCTTCAGGTTCTCTGACTGCGGCCAGGCTTTTGTTTCATTGCGCAGGTGCTAAACTACCACGAGTTGCTGAGCCAAGCGGCGAAGCCTATGTTCAAGCAGTGACTACCCTGCTGCCTTATCTGCTGAGTCACAGGAGCCGCTTAGCTGCCTTCACTGCTGGCCAGGCTGTACCTAGCAATACTGCCAGTACCACCGCCACCACTTCTGGTCAAGCAGCCTCCACTGCCACCACCACCGCCACGTCCCACGTCACCACCGCCAGCTCAGCAAGCACCACTGGCAGAGCTGAGCCTGCCACTGCTGACTCAGCATGGGTCACTTCTGACTTTGGGCAAGCCTCTGGAGGCGCTCCTTCTACCAGCTATAGCGGCGGGACGGAGCAGGAAGAAGAAGCGCCAGGCAGTCCAGTGCACGGCAGACCACAGGGGTTTCTGGCAAGCTTACAGCCTGAGCAGCGGCACCAGTTGGCTGTGCTTGTGGACACTGCAATCCTGAAGGTACCTTTCAGCTTAGCAGTGCGGCTGCTGTGGAAAAGGGCCCTGGTCCCTCTGGAATTGGCCTGCGTTTTGCTGATAGCCCCTCTGAACTGTGTTGGCGGTGCTGCTTGGTCATGCTGTTGGCTGTTTGTGCCTGCTGGTGTGGTCACCTTTGAGGACAGACTGCATGTGTCAGCATTGAGTAAATCTGAGGCTAGACTTGAAGGTGGTGAGCCCCCTCTCTCGTTCCAGTTTGACGCCCAAAAAGCAACTTCCTGTGCAGACACCATACAGCCAAATGTCAGCCCATAAGTCAGCGTTTGTGTAGCGATCTTGTGTATCAGATAGCCAGGCATGTGCATTGGCGTTGCAGGCCATGCTGGCAATGGACGACACAGGCGCCCTGCTGCGCTTTGTACAGCGTTCAAATAACACAGATCTGCGGGAAGGAGAAGCTGCCCTGAGGGCCAGGGGCCGCTACTCAGAGCTAGTGGCCCTGTACCAGCACAGAGGGCAGCACGAAGCAGCTCTGGACCTGCTGCACACTCTTACCTCCTCCCCGCAAGATCTTCCTATTCCTCCCTCAGGTTGGCAACCCCTGCCCCTTTAATCCTCAGGCGTGCCCCCCCTCCCTCCCTCTGTGTGAAACCCATCTCCCCCCTCTTGCATGTGATCCATTGCCACTGCATTTCCGTAGCAAAGGTTCTGAGTGTGGACGAAACTTGGATTTTGCGCTTATGGTGTGTAGATTTCAAACCCCTGTGCACCACCACTGCCCACAGACAGTCAAGACACCATGACAATGCACAGCTAGTCTCCTGGCTTCAAATCTTCTTGCACTCTGCTGCTCACAAGGGCCACTGTCATTTGCCAGGTAGCATGTAAGGTACACACCGGGGCTAGCATAGCTAAGACATCAACATTTCACGAGATGTTTAAAGGCATACTGCTCTCTTTCAGGATCTTACTGTGCAAAACAAAGAAGAGATATGTGCTCTGCACAACCTTCAAACATGTGTGCATGGTAGCCCCTGCTCACATCTGATACCTCAGGATTGCAGAACAGTGTGCTGGGAACGACAGTGGCCCTTGTGTCTTGCCAAGCCTTGTGCAGCAAAGCTTTGTGCAGCCAATGCCTTAGCAAACAAGCTTCCTGCAGGCATGCTTGTGCAGCAAATCAGGCTTAGTTGGTTTGTCGTCGGATCACACCCTTTCGCAGCAACCCTTGTGCAGCGTGCAGGTGCAGCAGCAGAGCTGCGAGATCTGACAGGCGTCTGGGCGGCTGTGCGGTACCTGGTAGCAGTCGGCGGCACTCAAACAGGGCTGGTGAAGAAGCATGCAGGCTGGATTCTGACTGTAGACCCTGAGGCGGGGCTGGAGATGTTCACGGAGATGCAGCCTGCCCTGGCCCCTGACTCTGTGCTGCCTATTCTAGCTGCCCACGCCCCCTCCCTCTGCGCCTCCTACTTGGAGTCTGCCATTGCTCAAAGCTCTGTGAGCGCCCAGGTCTGCCACTAGTTGACTACTAGGATTCAAGCTGGAATGTGACCGTTTCGATCAACCAGAGTGTTGAGGCACAGCTCTTGTTAGGCATAGCAAGTTCTGCTGACTGGCTGTGAGGTGTACCTTGCTTTCTCACCATTAATAGCGTCATTTCATGCAAGGCTTTGCCTGCTGTCCTTGCCTGTTGGTGAGTTTTGATTTGTCAGTCCCTATCTGCAGAACTAGGAAGTAGGCATGCCTACATGATACCTGACCGACAGTCAGCTGGAGTGCCTTGTAGTTATTATGATTGTTGGTCCCTATCTGCAGCTCAAATGAGGGTGTGTTGTCCGTCTCACATCTTTGCTTGACAAACTGTAATAACAAGCTGGCAGGCTGGCAGAGAACAAGGCAGCTGTGCAAGCCCACTGGAGCAAGCAGCAGAAGATATTGCTTCTCTGCTGCCCAACATTTATGCAGGTGTCAACCAGTCAATGTAACAAGCAGTCACAGGCTTCATGGAAGTTTCCTTTGAAATTTGGTGTCCATGCGAGTTGCCCGCAACAATTGAGCAGCCTTTCAACAGCTACTGAGCACAGTATTGAACCTGCAGAAATACTTTTGCATGAATGCAGGAGTATGACACATACCTGGCACAGATGTACCTGCAGACTCTCATGGACCAGCCTGACTCAGAGCATCAGCTGCCCACCGACTCATCAGGTGCCTTCTCAGCTTCTCCTCACTCCACTTCACAACATGCATGTCATGCTTTTGCCTTGTCATTGAATGCATGATGCTGCAAGTCATAGCAACAGACCTCACCAGCAACCAGGCTTGTACTGTCATGTTTGGGAAACAATGTACACTTGTTGTAGCTGTGTTACATTGCCTTGGTTCTTCTGCAGATGTGCTTGATGGTATCAAGCCCCGTCCCCACATGCTTTCTGAGCAGTATGTACAGTGATGTTGTCTGTGCCTTGTTGCAGACGAGCATGTCATGCAGCATACATCTGGGCAGCTTCACTGCAGGTTCCTTTGCCATCTGACCAAATGTGGGCTGTATCAGCAAGCCTGCTCTGCCTGTACCTAGCTCATCGTGAGCTAGCAAGCATCTTTTGCTACTGTTGTTGATGCTACCGTAGTCACTGTCTTTGTCATGATCCTGGCTCTTCTGTTGCAAACATCAATGTCATTCCCATTGCCATTGTCACTATTCACAAGCATGCTCTGCTTTGCAGGGCAAGGGGCAGCAATTTTGAACACTCCAGCTGCCGCCTTGCAACCGGATGCTTATGCCAAACTGAAGCGCTTGGTGAGCCACACTGCACACGTGACCAGTGGCGGCACCTGTAACATGCCCTCATTCTTGCCTGCAACACTTTGTCTTTGCATTTGTAGCATGATGGTGTGCAGCTAGTCAGACTCATGCTTGGCTTGCCACCAAGCAGAATATGCTTTGCTTGAAATGATCTCAGTTTGCAGCTCAATGCTGTCAGTCACCTTAGGGAACCAGACCCTAATGGCTACCCTCCTGATTTCTGCCCTGCCATGTCAATGACATATACATGAAATGTTATGCCAATGATATGTACGCGGCATGTGCATCCGATTTTGCTGCACTTGCAGCTTTTAAGCATACTGAGTGCTTGCTGCTGCCATGCCTTGTAGCCCCTTGCTGCGCCAAAGCAACCTGCAATGATACTGATCACACACCGCCAGGGCGTCCTGCAGGAGACATAGCCACAGCAGTGCCGCCAGCTATTCACCATGCTGCTGTTGTGTGCAGCTGGGCAGCTCACACTTCATTGACGCCGAGCGTCTCCTGAAGATGATTCCTCACAACCAACTGCTGGAAGTCCAAGCACTGCTGCACAAGCACCTGGGAGACCACAGAGAGGCTCTCAGGTCAAACAGGCGCCACCTTTGTGCAGTGCATTGACAATGTCATTATGGAGTGTATACCTTGTATGTTATGTGTACAAACACCATGTGAAGTGCTACTTGCATTGTTCCATCACGGCAGCTGGCTTCTGTATCGGCACCCTTGGCTTGCACCTTTGTATGCACTCTCTGGAGGTTGCAGCATACTTGTACCCAGTCGCCATTATCATGTTGTCATAGGTTTGAGTCTGCCAACGTGACAAGATGCCCCCCGCCCCCCCTCCCCCAAGTTATCACCCCATTATTCCCTTGACCCGCCCCCCTGTATCCTATCCCTTTCCCCCATCCAACCCCCATTCCCCCTCCCAAACCTGCTGATGCCTCATTTGCTTGGTTCTGCAGGATATATCTAGAGCTGCTACATGACTACCAGCTGGCGGAGGAGTACTGTGATGGGTTGTATGAGGAGCGTAGGCATGCAGACCAGAAGGGCATGCACCAGTTGCCAGCTTCTTTGCAAGCCAGGCTGCAGGGGGTAGGGGCTCCAGGTGGGGGCACTCCTGAAGGGTCAGGTGGTGATATGTACCTGCTACTCATCCAGGTGACCAGAACCTATGTGTCATGGTTTGCTATTTGCTACCCAGACTTGGAAAGCCAGGTCTCTATGTGCAGCCGCACAATACTGCCTCCCCAGCTACTGAACAACCCATTGTGCAATGGCCAGCGCAGATAGCCATAGTAGCAAATGCAGCTGCATTACGTGCCCATGCTGAATCAAATTTCTGCATGGTGCTGGGGTTATACTGCAAGCCCTGACATTGTCAAGTTTACCCCTCCCCCTCCTGTCCTCGTTTCCCCTAGGACTAAGCTTTAGAACGGGCTGAAGTGCTTCCAGGAAGCCCAGTAATGCGCGAGCCTCCTTCCCCCTGCCTTTGCCTGTGGCACAGTTGCATAAACAAGCAACAGGACTGCGGCTCTGTGGGTTGTCAACCAAAGCAATGTGGCCAGACTCAAATCCGCAGATGCCAACCATCAACCCTAAGTGAGTACATGCCATGTGCGTGCAGGCCTTGTTGGAGCAGCAAGACACAGGTTCTCTGCAAGGGGCTGGCAGGAGTGAGGAAGAGGAGGGTCACAGCTTGCAGTGGCAGAGGGTGGCTCAGCTGTTGGGCAGCAAGTATGACAGGATGGATCCTGTTCAGGCACTTCCTTTGCTACCACTCCAGGTGAACTATGGGCCCTTGCCACGATGCCCTAGCCTTACCATGAGTGCCAGCCAGGCCCAATATTTGTCACATGATAGCCTGTCCTGCTTTCACTGACTCAGTGCTCATCAAACTTTGAGGTGTGTTGCGCTGTTTGAGATTTAGCGTAATATAGATGACGACCCCTAATCAAACAGCATCAGCTACTGCCGGTAAACAGTAGCAGTGACTCATGAAGAAAAAGGGCCCATGCTGTCATGCTATGCTGCCGGACTGTCCAGCAGTATACACTCTATTGGCTATAGCTCCCAATTTCCTTATCTGTCCTTAACAAGTTTCCGCCAGACCAGCAACACTGTGCCGAAGCGGCTGTTGCAAAGTGCAATAAACACCACAATTGTGTTTGAGATAGATCCTGGTCTTCCTGCTCCAGGTCCTGCAAATGCAGCACAAATTGGTCCAACTCGAGCACATCTGTGTTGTTCGTGTTGCAAATCGTGTGCAGCACCTCCCTTGTTTAGCTTGAGATACTCTGAGTGGCAACAGAAGCATCAGGTACAAACACAAGCTAGCTTGAGCTCCAACTCATCACTGCACCATGCAGATCCCCAAATAATTGTTCAGACAGGCTTGACAGGTGCTGGTCAGACAGACTGGTTTGGTGACACAAAAACTCTGGACCAGAAACACGCTTTGTTGGCAGCATCTTGTGATTATTACCAGGTTATCACCTGCTGCATCTCCTCAATGTAATTCCCCCCTGTGTGCAAGATTCCTTCGGATGTGATCATCTTCACTTTAGACTATGTAGATGAAATATGTATCCCAACCTTAAGCAGTTTCAACAGAAACTGCCCTAGCAAACCTGGCTAGGGTATTCATGTAAGCCCCTTGCTCCCCTTTAACCCAATACGCACACAACATTGCTGCTGCAACCCAAAATGAAGCTAAAAAGTAGACAAGCGCTGTTGACAGTCCCACTTCAAGATGGTTGTGCTTGCCTTGTGTAGATGCCCCTGAGGCTGCTACTGCCCTTTTTAGAAGGGTCAGTGCGACTGGTGGTGGAGCAAGCACGCAATGCTGCTGTGGTGCAAAGCCTGCGGCGGTCTGAGAACCTGCAGATCAGAGAGGACCTGGTGAAGAGCAAGCAGAGGTATGCTGTGAATGGGATGGGTGCTGCTGCTGCCGCCGCTACTGCTACTGCTACCGCTATTGCTTTATGTCTTGAAAGACCATATGTTTGTACATGAGATGCTGGTAACAAGGTGTTCACACAAGTTGACCAGCACAGCCTGGAGCACTGCCTGGACCAGCTGGCTGTGCCTGGGGTTTAAACACATGCTGCTGTCTCGACATTTTGCACAATGTGACTCAGACGCTCAGCTGAGGGCAGTCACACACTACATGTTTGTGATGCTTGGGCATCCAGTATGGATAGATGCAATACAGCTGACTGGGGTCATGTGACTTGCAGGAGTGTGCTTGTCACAGCAGAGCGTGCCTGTGTGCTGTGCCATCGCAGAATAGCCAACACTGTCTTTGTAGCGTATCCTGATGGCCCTCTGGCGCATTACTCTTGCCATAAAAAGCAAGCTGGTTCTGGGCAGGTCGAAGACTCCTCCTCCGTCTCACCTGGCTACTGAAGCTGCATACAACGGCACTAGTGTACTGCGCACCAATTCCAAAACATTGCATGGGATGTACGGTAGCCATGCAACTTGGGCTTCCAATGACTGCCTCTAGGATGAAGGTGATTTGGGCCTCAATTTCTCTTACTCACGATTCGAATAGAATCATAGGCTCAAACACAGATGTTACAGATGCTGCCATGGACAGTCGCTCTAGTCCTGTACATACTTGAGCCTGATTAGAGAGGCGGGGGGAGCGAGAGAGAAATCTCACACGTACACGCTGCAGAAAGCCCTTTAGCTAATGTGCCTCCGATGTATTTAGCTGATTGACCACTGCATCTTGTATAGCACGCTCACATGTAGTGTTTGGAGTCTTCCATTCTGTATGATGCAGCTTCTTTTAGATTTCTTGCACGACGAAGCAACACTGCATGCTAACTGTGGTATGATGTGCACTCGCGTTAGCTGCGCGGACACAAGTTACAGAACAAAACATTTGGTGCACACCTGTAGCTCGCATCCTGAGCGTGATCGATCGCGTTTACTGATTGCCACAAGACATCGTTCCCACAATGTCGCGAGGCCAGGTAACGAATGGCCGGCTTCCCGCGGCGCTTCGAAGCATATTGAAGCGTTTGAGCGAACACGATACAACGTTGAATGTTGCTCGCTCTGGTTTGCCGCCTGCTTACAGATCCGCCACGACCACATCAGCAAGCAGCGCATTGGTGAGCACTGCACTGCAGTAACTGCCTGCAACTTCGGACTGCAGTTTGCCACGGATGTGGAATGCTGCGTCAAGCTTTGAGTCAAACTACTTCGCGATACATTGTGCAATTTGGCGACGTCTAAGACTGATTTCTGCAACACCTGATTTACAGACTTTTTCAGAGCCTGTGCAGTGCAGGCTGCTCCGGCAAGCTTGACGCACGGCTGGCCACACCAGACAGCGAAACTGCTGGTCGGTCTTGCTGCAGCTGGCGTTGCTTGGGGCACAGTAGCAGAAGCAGCTGAGGAAAGGCTCAATCCAGGTACCACATTGACCTGTTACCTTTCCGAGCATGTTAGCTCTCTCCTGGGGCCAGACACTTGCTTCGTTGATGGCTGCACAGCTGATCACATGCGCACCTCCTGCAAATGCAGCCACCATACCTTGGCATGCGCTCTTTCTACCCACACAGCCACTGACTGGTTGCTGTGTCATAACTGTACATCTAGCAACATGGAATCAGCACCTTGAAAGCAACATCCAATGTTCACAGCCCACATCACCTTCCATCACATGCAGAGGTGCTTCAAGATCTGGCACACGATTTGGTGAAGGGCCAGTATGCTGACAAGGAGAGAGCAGTGGCAATGCTGTCGAGCATGACTATGTACATTGACCATCATGAAGTGCTATTGGAGTCAGGAGTGCTACCTGCACTCATGAGCGCAGTCAGCAATCCCAAAGTGGAACCTACTGTAAGAAGCTTGCACCTCTGCACCAGAAAGTCACACTGCATTTTACATTCATAAGTAATTTTGTGCACCATACCTCTGCACATTTTGTATGACACATACCATCACTTCACAAGACGCAGCAAAGGCACACAAGTCTCAAGGCTACGGCTACCAACTCAAGGGAGAACTTTGCTAGAAGCAGCTCAGCCCATGTTAAATCAGCGTTGTTACTCTACTGTTCTGTATCAATTTGAAGATCAACCCTTCATCATGCCTATCATCCTTCTTATCTCTGAGGCTGCTTTGGTGCTCCCCTTGTCAGACACATGATACTTGAGCGGAGGCTGCAGGCAGCTGCAGAGTGGTTGACTGCCAATAAGTGTCTGTCCACAGGTGCGTGTGGTAGCACTGGGCTGCACAGCCGACCTATTCAAAAGCCCAGATGCACAGAACTACCTCTCCACGCACCCAGACTTCCTTCAAGTTTTGGTCCACTGCATGAGGGTACGCCACAGCTCATTGCCACATTCTCAACTTGTGAAGAGTAGTGTCTGCGCCTATTGGGTTTGAAGGTGCTCTGTCCAAAGCTCCTTCTCAGATTCAGACATCTGGCCAGCGCCTTGCATACAAGCTAGTCTTGTATATGGTGGCATGCAGCCTGGACAGTGTTCGCTGCATGTATGCCAGCTGCTGCGAGAAACACACCATTGATGCACAGTTTTGCCTACACTCACCCTTGCATCAGTTGCAGTAAAGCTACTTCTGTCGCATGGGCTGAACTCAAGCTGCACACCACATTTGCATATGACCTCTTGCTCTGGTTGCGTATGACTACTCATATGTGACCACAGCTCTGCCCACATGCGACCACAGCTCTGCCCACATGTGACCACAGCTCTGCTCCCATCATTTTCTTGGTTGTGCCTACAAATTTACTGTTAGCTCTGCGTGGTCCTTGGCATTGCATTTGAATCACGTCAGGGCATCACCTCGATGACCTTTCCTCATATGATTCATCCCTATTTAGCATGTCTGACTCTGGTGCGGTGGCACAGGGGGAGGATCGGTGGGATTCTGGGCCAGAGGAGGGGGGCCTAGCCAAGTCACATGCAGCCCGGCTGCTGTCTGAGCTAGCAGGGTATGAGAAGCTGCATGCTCTCATGGTTCGGTCAGGAGCTGCTGAAGCCATTGCTGACAGAGGCGAGGAGCTGGTGAGCCTTGCATCCTCCACCTCCACCTGCACCTGCCCCTGCCCCAGCTCCTGCCCCTGCTCATCTGTTGCTGTACAAATTGGGCTACTTTCATGCTGATGATCTCATCTGAATGCCATGCAGCAACAAATCAGTCTGCTCCTTTGGGCTGTGTTTCAGCAATGAGTTGCTGTGACACGCTAGGAGATGCTGTGTGCATGCACAGCAGTGCTTGCTGTCTTGTAATTCAAGCAGGTGCAGCTCTGAACCCTCCATAGCAGTCTTTGAAGCGCCAGCAAGTGGTGTGTGGATTTGCTGTAGGCAAAGTTGAGTGCCAAGCAAGACCGGCATTATTCATCCCTGGGTGCTGTTCCTGGTAACAACCTAGAGCTGCAGGCTGTAGATGAGGAACGCTTCACTGCTGCTGCCTTGTTTGGTTTGGCTGGCAGTGAGCAAGGCCTGGATGTTCTACTGAGGCATCCAGGTCAGGTTTTGACAGGTATACACTTTCACAGCTTGTCTCTGAGCAACTTCAAGCCGATTGTCTGCTTTTGCCACATGCCAGCTACAATTGTTCCGCTGTTCGCAATCGAAGCCATTGGCAGGTGGCCAGCATGTTTCTTGCAGAGCAAACCTTCTCCCTGTCTCTGACACTGCATGACATTCACCGGTGCAGCTGCTGCAGGCTCAAACAGCTTTTGCTGCATGGGGTTATGCCG
>JAYKYS010000662.1:7500-28465 GCA_036924285.1 Asterella californica
GTTCGTTATAAACGAATGATTATAAAATTGCAATCTGGTTATTCTATTCCATTATTCTCAAACAAATAAAAAAAATTTATTAAGTTTTATATACCTATAATTATATGGCCATACGTTTATACCGAGCTTATACGCCAGGCACGCGTAACCGATCTGTACCTAAATTTGATGAAATAGTTAAATGTAAGCCACAAAAAAAATTAACATATAATAAACATCTTAAACAAGGTCGAAACAACAGAGGAATTATAACTAGTCAACACCGAGGAGGTGGGCACAAACGACTTTATCGAAAAATTGATTTTCAACGAAATAAAAAATATATTACTGGGAAAATTAAAACGATAGAATATGACCCAAATCGTAATGCGTATATTTGCTTAATTCATTATGAAGATGGTGAAAAACGATATATTTTATATCCACGTGGCATTAAATTAGAAGATACAATTATTTCTAGTGAAGAAGCACCTATTTTAATTGGAAACACCCTACCTTTGAGTGCGGTTTGAATTATATATTTACGTTATCGGAAATAACCGATTAAGACAAAACTTATAAATCTATCACTAATCCAAAAAATTGGAAAAACCTTAAAAGGAAACTAAAAAAGGAAAAAAGCAAGTGAAAAAGTTTTAATAGATAAAATATAAAAAAACTTAAAAGATATTATAATATGGAAAATTTTTTAAAGCATAAATTAAATATTAAAGTAGGAAATAATTTTATTAAAAAAAATTTATCAAAATAAAATTATTTTTATTTTGATTTGTAGGTCAAAGACAATTTCAAAAATCAAATAAATAAAAAAAACTAATGTGCTTCCTAAGTTATAAAAAAAATTAAAAATTGAAACGTAAATAAATAAAGTCATCCTTTCTGATGCTAAATGAATATCATAAGCCAGATGATGGAAAAAACCAAGGATGTTAAAAAAAAAATTAATTTTTAAAAACGTCTAGAAAGCTGTATGCTTTGAAAAAAGCTTGTACAGTTTGGGAAGAGATTTTAACATAAAAATTTTAAAATCTACTTCAACCAATATGCCATTAGGGACTGCTATTCATAATATCGAAATAACACCTGGAAAAGGTGGACAATTTGTAAGAGCAGCCGGAACTGTTGCAAAAGTTATTGCAAAAGAAGGACAATTAGTGACATTAAGATTACCTTCAGGGGAAATTCGATTAATTTCTCAAAAATGTTTAGCAACAATTGGACAAATTGGAAATATTGATGTAAATAATTTAAGAATAGGTAAAGCAGGTTCCAAACGTTGGTTAGGGAAACGACCAAAAGTGAGAGGGGTAGTTATGAACCCTATAGATCATCCTCATGGTGGTGGAGAAGGTAGAGCACCTATTGGTAGAAAAAAACCATTAACTCCTTGGGGTCATCCTGCACTTGGAAAAAGAAGTAGAAAAAATAATAAATATAGCGATACTCTTATTCTTCGTCGTCGTAAAAATAGCTAAGCTAAAAAAAAAGAAAGAAAAATAAAGGATAGTTCGCAATGACACGTTCAATAAAAAAAGGTCCTTTTGTAGCTGATCATTTATTAAAAAAAATAGAAAATCTTAATTTAAAAAAAGAAAAAAAAATAATAATAACATGGTCTCGCGCATCTACAATTGTACCTACAATGATTGGTCATACAATAGCTGTTCATAATGGACAAGAACATTTACCAATTTATATCACAGATCGTATGGTTGGTCACAAATTAGGAGAATTTGCTCCTACTCGAACTTTTCGAGGACATGCAAAAAATGATAAAAAATCCCGCCGTTAATTAGGAGATAATTTTTAATGAAAACAAATACTTCTAATAAAAAAATTCGTGCTATTGCTAAACATATACATATGTCTCCACATAAAGTACGAAGAGTCATTAGTCAAATTCGTGGGCGTTCTTATGAACAAGCACTTATGATACTAGAATTTATGCCATATCGTGCATGTAATCCAATATTACAGTTACTTTCATCTGCAGCTGCAAATGCTAATAATAATTTTGGATTAAGTAAAACCAATTTGTTTATAAGCGAAATTAAAGTGGATAAAGGCACTTTTTTTAAAAGATTTCAACCTAGAGCCCAAGGACGTGGCTATCCTATACATAAACCTACTTGTCATATAACTATTGTACTGAATACTATTCTTAAATAATAAAAAATTAACAAAATTTTGTTAATATAATTGAAAAAAATATATATATGGGACAAAAAATAAACCCACTTGGTTTTAGACTTGGTATAACACAAAATCATCGCTCGTATTGGTTTGCAAAACCAAAAAAATATTCAAAAATTTTTGAAGAAGATAAACAAATACGTAATTGTATTGAATTATATGTACAAAAACATATAAAAAATTCTTCTAATTATGGAGGAATTGCTCGCGTTGAAATTAAAAGAAAAACAGATTTAATTCAAGTTGAAATATATACAGGCTTCCCTGCTTTATTAGTAGAGAACCGAGGTCAAGGCATTGAACAATTAAAATTAAATGTACAAAATCTAATATCTTCTGGAGATCGAAGACTCCAAATGACTTTAATTGAAATTGCCAAACCATACGGAGAACCTAATATTCTTGCAGAATATATTGCTTTGCAATTAGAAAGTAGAGTTGCTTTTAGACGAACAATGAAAAAAGCTATTGAATTAGCAAAAAAAGGAAATATTAAAGGAATTAAAATACAAATAGCAGGCCGACTTAATGGAGCTGAAATTGCTCGTGTTGAATGGGCACGAGAAGGTAGAGTTCCTTTACAAACCATAAGAGCGCGAATTAATTATTGCTATTATGCAGCCCAAACAATTTACGGAGTATTAGGAATCAAAGTTTGGATATTTCAAGATGAAGAATAATTCTTTTTTTTTTAATAAAATGACTTTAAAATTATAAATTTAACATAAAATAAAAATTGCTATGCTTAGTGTGTGACTCGTTTATTTTAAAATTATGTTTTTAAACATTATTTTGAAATTCTAGTTTTAACTAGAAAAGAATTTATGATTTTATATTAGAATAATAATTTATAATAAAAAAAAATTTCCACAAATTTTTTTTGTGAAGCGAAAAAAAAAAAAGACTAATTCATAAAATATTGTAGGGTTTTTTTCATAGTATTAAAAAGCAAAAAAACAAGAGCTTTATTTTAATAAAAACTAAGAAAATGAAAAAAAAAAAAAGCTCAATTATAGAAAAAAAACCTAAACAAAATTTATAAAATCATAAAAACGAAGGAATCTATAAATAATCAAAAATTTTTTGGTATTTTTATTTATAAGATAGGATGGCGAAAAAAACCAAAAATAAATTAGAAATAATTAAAAAAACAATTAATTGTATTTTTATTACAAATAAAAATTTATTAAAGAGTAAATATTCGCCCATGAAATTTTTTATTTAATTTTAATTTTTTTAACTTTCTATATTTTTATTCATGAGGAGCCGGATGAATAAAAAAGTTCATGTCCGGTTTTGAAGTAGCGAAAAAATCGACTATAACCCTAAAAGAACAAAATTTCGTAAACAACATAGAGGAAATTTAAAAGGAATATCCACTCGAGGCAATTTTATTTGTTTTGGCAAATTTGCTCTTCAAGCACTCGAACCATCTTGGATTACTTCTAGACAAATAGAAGCAGGTCGAAGAGCTATAACTCGTTATGCTCGTAGAGGTGGTAAATTATGGATTCGTATATTTCCTGATAAACCAATAACCCTACGACCTGCAGAAACACGAATGGGTTCAGGTAAAGGATCTCCAGAGTATTGGGTAGCTGTAGTTAAACCTGGCAAAATACTTTATGAAATTAGTGGAGTATCTGAAAATATTGCTAGAGCTGCAATGAAGATTGCCGCATATAAAATGCCTATACGTACTCAATTTATTACAACATCTATTATAAATAAAAAACAATAAATCTAAAGAAAATTACTAATTACTTACTTATATTATATAAATTTTAAATATTAAAAAGTGCCCCTCTAATCCATGTTAGGGGGGCTTATTAAAAAAAAGATGATTCAACCTCAAAGTTTTTTAAATGTTGCAGATAATAGTGGAGCTCGGAAACTTATGTGTATTCGAGTTATAGGAACAAGTAATCGAAAATATGCAAATATTGGTGATATTATTATTGCTGTTGTTAAAGAAGCAGTACCAAATATGCCCATTAAAAAATCTGAAATTGTTAGAGCTGTCATTGTACGTACTTGTAAAGAATTTAAACGAAATAATGGTTCAATAATAAAATTTGATGATAATGCAGCAGTTGTTATTAATCAAGAAGGAAATCCAAAAGGAACTCGTGTTTTTGGTCCAATTGCTCGAGAATTAAGAGAATCTAATTTTACAAAAATAGTTTCATTAGCTCCAGAAGTTTTATAAATAAATTTTTTTTATGAAAAAAGAAAAAAAACTTAAAAAATATTTTTTTATATTTATCAATTAATTTAAGGAGTATTTATGGGAAACGATACAATTGCTAATATGATAACCTCAATAAGAAATGCAAATTTAGGAAAAATAAAAACAGTTAACGTACCTGCCACTAATATAACTAGAAATATTGCAAAAATTCTTTTTCAAGAAGGTTTTATAGATAATTTTATTGATAATAAACAAAAAACTAAAGATATTTTAATTTTAAATTTAAAATATCAAGGAAAAAAAAAAAAATCCTATATAACAACTTTAAGACGAATTAGTAAACCAGGTTTACGAATATATTCTAATCATAAAGAAATTCCAAAAGTTTTAGGTGGAATGGGAATTGTAATTCTTTCAACTTCTCGGGGAATTATGACAGATCGGGAAGCTCGAAAAAAAAAAATTGGAGGAGAGCTTTTATGTTATGTATGGTAGAGACCACAATTTTTAGATAAAAAAAACTAGCTAAAATTGTTTTTATTAATGTTGGTTTATTAAAAAGGAGATTCTTCTTTTTATGGAGAAACAAAATTTAATTGATATGGAAGGTATTGTTACAGAATCACTTCCTAATGCAATGTTTCGGGTTTATTTAGATAATGGATGTCAAGTGTTAACTCATATATCAGGAAAAATTCGACGAAATTATATTCGAATATTACCAGGAGATAGAGTCAAAGTCGAATTAAGTCCTTATGACTTAACTAAAGGTCGTATAACTTATAGACTTCGTGCAAAATCTTCAAATAATTAAAAAATTGAAGAAGAAAAAGTAGAGGTTAAAAATTTATGAAAATCCGCGCTTCTGTTCGTAAAATTTGTGAAAATTGTCGATTAATTCGGCGTCGAAGACGAATTATGGTGGTTTGTTCTAATCCAAAACACAAACAAAGACAAGGTTAAAGAAATCACTTTAAGTTAAAATAAACATAAGATATATATATATATACATAATAAATAATGCAAAAATCTGTCAAAAAAATTAATTTACGTAAAGGAAAACGTAGGTTACCTAAAGGAGTTATTCACATCCAAGCCAGCTTTAATAATACAATTGTAACTGTTACAGATATTAGAGGGCAAGCTGTATCATGGTCGTCTGCAGGTGCTTGTGGATTTAAAGGTACAAAAAAAAGTACCCCATTTGCAGCTCAAACCGCTGCAGAAAATACTATACGAATGTTAATTGATCAAGGTATGAAACAAGCTGAGGTTATGATTAGTGGTCCAGGTCCAGGTAGAGATACAGCATTACGAGCAATTCGTCGCAGTGGTATAATCCTGAGTTTTGTACGTGATGTAACTCCGATGCCACATAATGGATGTAGACCACCTAGAAAAAGACGTGTGTAAATAAAAAACTACTCTAAAAAAATATTAAAAAAATATTAATATGATTCAAGATGAAATAAAAGTTTCTACTCAAACATTACAGTGGAAGTGTATTGAATCTAAAATAGAAAGTAAACGTCTTCTTTATGGTCGTTTCGCTATTTCACCTTTTAGAAAAGGTCAAGCCAATACAGTTGGAATAGCTATGCGTAGAGCATTACTTAACGAAATTGAAGGAGCTTCTATTACATATGCTAAAATAAAAAAAGTAAAACATGAATATTCAACAATAATAGGTTTACAAGAATCTATTCATGATATATTAATTAATTTAAAAGAAATCATTTTCAAAAGTGAATCTTTTGAACCTCAAAAAGCCCATATTTCCGTTTTAGGACCTAAAAAAATAACTGCTCAAGATATTAAAGGACCCTCTTGTATTAAAATTATTGATAATACACAATACATAGCAACTTTAAATAAAGAAATTTTGCTAGAAATTGAATTAAATATTGAAAAAGATCGTGGATATCGTATTCAAAATTTACAAAAATATCAAGAAGGTTTATTCCCTATAGATGCTGTTTTTATGCCAATAAGAAATGCGAATTATAGTGTTCATTCTTTTGAAAATGAAAAAAAAATAAAAGAAATACTTTTTCTTGAAATATGGACTGACGGGAGTTTGACTCCAAAAGAAGCACTTTATGAAGCTTCTCGCAATTTAATTGATTTATTTATTCCTTTAATTAATTCAGAAAAAAAAGAAAAAAATTTTGGAATAGAAAAAACAAATGAATCAAATATGTCTTATTTTCCTTTTCAATCTGTATCACTAGATATTGAAAAAATGACAAAAGATGTTGCTTTTAAACATATATTTATTGATCAACTAGAATTACCTGCTAGAGCATATAATTGTCTTAAAAAAGTCAATGTGCATACAATAGCGGATTTGTTAAACTATAGTGAAGATGATTTAATCAAAATTAAAAATTTTGGAAAAAAATCAGTAGAACAAGTATTGGAAGCATTAAAAAAACGTTTTTCAATCCAATTACCTAAAAATAAAAATTATGTTAATTAACATAATTTTTATTTTTAGGTAATTGGATTGAAAAACGTTTGTCAAACTAGAAAGAATATCTAAAACTTTTGACTAAATACTCAAAAGTTTTAGATATTCTTTCTCGTTTGACAAAAAATAAAAATATCTTAAAATAACCCTAAAGTCAAAGATTTATCAATAGGTAAAGCAGCTCCAATCCCTAACCAAAGAGCTACAACAGTTCCTATTAAAAATACTGTAGTAGCGACTGGACGGCGAAAAGGATTCTGAAATTTATTAACATTCTCTAAAAAAGGAACTGTTAATAATCCTGCAGGTACCGCAGCCATTAAAAGTACACCTAAAAGTTTATTAGGTACCGTACGAAGTATTTGAAAAACTGGAAAAAAATACCATTCTGGTAATATTTCTAAAGGAGTTGCAAAAGGATTCGCAGGTTCACCAATCATTGAAGGTTCTAAAACAGCTAAACCTACAGTACATGCAATAGTACCTAAAATAACTACTGGAAAAATATATAAAAGATCATTTGGCCAAGCAGGCTCACCATAATAATTATGCCCCATACCCTTAGCTAATTTAGCTCGTAATATAGGATCACTTAAATCAGGTTTTTTTGTTATTAGGGTAGATAACCCCCCCAGAAGAATCGGACATGATAATTTAATATCATCCGGCTCAAACATTATATAAAATTTTTATGCTCATAATTCAAGTTGAAATTTCAAATTATTTTTGAATTGTCTTGTTTTCCATTTTTTTATACGAAAATTTAACTTATTAATAATTTTGCTTTTTTTTTCATTAGATCTTTTTTTTACTCCGATAGTAAAAAAAAAACACAATGGAAATGAATGTATTTTTAATACTATATTTTTTATATATTTGAAATATTTCAAAAAATTTATTGGATTTTACGAAGTCTTTAATATTAAAAATTGATCATAGAAAACTATTTTTGATATAAAAAGGATTACCCAAGTTTTTATAAAAAAAAATAATTGGGATAAAAATACATAATTTTATTAAAAATTATGCAACAGATTTTCAATAATTTCTGTATAACCAAAATTATTATTAAATAAAGTCACACACTCCCATAATCCACTTTCCTTTTAAAAATATCTATTCAAAATATAAGAATCTTTTTTTAGTATTTATCTAAAAAAAGAACTTAAAAAAAAATCCATAAATTCTTTTTCAAAAAAATAGTGAAAAAGAAGAAATGGCAATGAAATCAATATTTACAGATTTTGAATTTCGTAATTTATTTACGTAAATTATAATGGACCTGAAATACCCTGTTTACGAATCATTAAAAAATGCATTAACATAAATATTGCAGTTAAAAGAGGTAATACAAAAGTATGTAAACTATAAAACCGAGTTAATGTAGATTGACCTACACTTACACTTCCACGTAATAATTCAACTAAAGGAGACCCAATGACTGGAATAGCTTCTGGTACACCAGTTACAATTTTAACCGCCCAATAGCCAATTTGATCCCAAGGTAAAGAATAACCTGTAACACCAAAAGATACAGTTAAAACAGCTAAAATAACACCAGTAACCCAAGTTAATTCACGAGGTTTTTTAAAACCTCCTGTAAGATAAACGCGAAAAATATGTAAAATCATCATTAAAACCATCATACTAGCTGACCAACGATGAACTGAACGAATAAGCCATCCAAAATTGACTTCAGTCATAATATATTGAACAGACGAAAATGCTTCAGTTACAGTAGGACGATAATAAAAAGTCATAGCAAAACCAGTAGCTACTTGAACTAAAAAACAAGTTAAAGTAATTCCTCCTAAACAATAAAAAATATTAACATGAGGAGGAACGTATTTACTTGTTATATCATCTGCAATTGCTTGAATCTCAAGACGCTCTTCAAACCAATCGTATACTTTATTGAGATAGGTTGGTTCCCCCTCTAAAAACCGTAAATGATTATTTATAATCTTACAGCTTAAACAAAAAAACTTTGTTTTTTTGTTTTCATCTCAAGTTTTTCTATATAATAAATTTTTAATTTTGAGTAATCTTTTTTTTTTATTCTCTTGTTTAAATCTTAATAATTATTTTTAAACCGTAGATTTCTATTAAACTCCGATGACTAAAAAAAAGATACAATGAGTAAAAATCTTTTTTTTCATTTTTTTTCTTTTATAAAAAAATTTACATATACTTTATTAATACATATAGGTTTTTTTTTTTGATAACGAAATTTAATTAATAAATTTATATAAATTAATCATAGTTTACCTTTTTTATTTTTTGTGCTTTAAATGTTCAAAAATTTGTAAACATTTAACAAAATAAAAATTTACTTTAAATATCTTTAATATATAAGTAACAAGGAATTTTGTATTATAAATAAAGATTTATTTACACAAGGCGCACACCCATATTCAAAAATCCTTCAATTTAATAATTACACAATTAAACTACCTAAATTAAAAAAATGAGTCTTTTTTAGAAATGAATTGCCGCTTTTTTTTGCGGCAATTCATTTTGCTTCATTTTTATTTATTACCAACTAACTGAAACTCCATCTAATAAAACAGAAGAGTTATAAAGTTCTAAAATAACAACTAAAAAAACTGCAAAAAGAGCCATCATAATACCCATAAAAGGGGTAGTGCCCCAACCAGGAGCCACTTTTCCATATTCTGAATTTAATGGTTTTAATATATCACCTATACCACTTTTTTTTCCTTTTGTTTTAGGAGTGTCATCAATTATTTGTGTAGCCATAAAACTTATCAGATTAGTTGAGATTGATTAACTTTTTGTACTATTATATTAAAAAATATACATTTAAAATATACCATTATTTTGGAACTACCTAACAATGGAAACTGCAACTTTTGTCGCTATCTTCATATCTTGTTTACTTATAAGCTTTACTGGTTATGCTCTTTATACTGCGTTTGGACAACCCTCTAATGAACTTAGAGATCCATTTGAAGAACATGAAGACTAATCGGACTAATGACTTTTTATTTTTAAAAGTCATTAGTCCAAAATTTCGAATTGAATATGAATTTTTTATTTTTTCTCTTTACTTTGTATTTTAGGTGGTTCTCTAAAAAAAATAGCGAAAAAAATAATTCCTAAAGTACCTACCAACAAAAATGTATAAACCAATGCTTCCATATATTTGTATATTAGGTAAAAATTTGCAGATAACTTTCGTACTAGTAAAATAAAAATTTCAATAAATAAAATTGTACTAAATATTTGATCTATTGAAAACATAGAAAAAAGTAATTTATATTACTTGTCTTTTTGTTGTTGGATCTCCTAATTTCTGAAAGGCTCCAAATTCCACTTGCGCATCTAAATCAGGATCAATCCCTGCAAAAACATCTCTAAATAATGTTCTAGCACCATGCCAAATATGACCAAAGAAAAAAAGAAGAGCAAATGTAGCATGACCAAAAGTAAACCAACCTCTTGGACTACTTCGAAAAACACCATCAGATTTTAAAGTAGCACGATCAAACTCAAAAATTTCACCTAATTGAGCACGTCTAGCATATTTTTTTACTGTTGCAGGATCACTAAAACTAACTCCGTCAAGTTCACCACCATAAAATTCAACAGTTACACCAACTTGTTCAACACTATATTTAGACTCTGCTCTTCTAAATGGAACATCAGCTCTAACAATACCTTGTTCGTCTACCAATACAACTGGAAAAGTTTCAAAAAATGTAGGCATACGACGAACAAAAAGTTCATTACCTTCTTTATCTTTAAAAACAGCGTGACCTAACCAACCAACTGCTATACCATCCCCATTATCCATTGCGCCAGCTCTAAATAATCCTCCTTTAGCTGGATTATTACCAATATAATCATAAAAAGCTAATTTTTCAGGAATTTTAGACCAAGCTTCTGATAAACTCAAATTTTCTGCTTTACTAGAACGAATTCGTCGATCTATTTCTTGTTGAAAAAATCCTTGATCCCATTGATAACGAGTAGGACCGAATAATTCAATTGGAGTTGCTGCAGATCCATACCACATAGTTCCCGCAACAACAAACGCAGCAAAAAAAACAGCCGCGATACTACTGGATAAAACTGTTTCAACATTTCCCATACGTAATCCTTTATATAATCTTTGAGGAGGACGAACACTAAGATGAAACAAACCAGCTAATATTCCTAAAATACCTGCAGCAATATGATGAGAAGCAATTCCTCCAGGCACAAAAGGATCAAAACCTTCAGCACCCCAAGCCGGCGCTACAGGTTGTACTTTTCCTGTTAATCCATAAGGATCAGAAACCCATATTCCAGGACCAAATAAACCTGTTACATGAAATGCTCCAAATGCAAAACAAAGGACTCCAGAAAGAAACAAATGAATTCCAAAAATTTTAGGTAAATCTAAAGAAGGTTTACCTGTGCGTTCATCACGAAATAATTCTAAATCCCAATATACCCAATGCCAAATAGCTGCCAAAAAAAGTAATCCTGATAAAATAATATGTACTGCAGCTACTCCTTCATAACTCCAAATACCGGCATTAGTCACAGTTTCTCCCGTAATACTCCAGCCTCCCCACGATTTCGTTATTCCTAAACGAGTCATAAAAGGTATAACAAACATACCTTGTCTCCACATAGGATCAAGAACAGGATCAGAAGGATCAAAAACAGCTAATTCATATAAAGCCATGGAACCCGCCCAACCAGAAACTAAAGCAGTGTGCATTAAATGTACAGCAATTAAACGACCTGGATCATTTAAAACAACTGTATGAACACGATACCAAGGTAAACCCATAAAAACACCCCTTTCTCAAAGAGAATTAGACACTATGTAACTTTTTTGCATTTAAATTTTATTAGTTATATAGTTAAACCTTTTTTTAATCATCCCAAAGGTAACATAAAAAACTAATATATTTTTTACCAATAAATATAAGCACAAACAGTTTAGCATTTCTATGTTTAGGATCACAATGTAGAGATTGGTCCCATTTTTTTTTGATTCTTATTTATTATATATATATATATATATATATGTTTACTATATATATATATATATAATAAATAAAATGAATATTCTATTATTATTATATTATATTTTATATAAAATATATATATAATAAATAAAATGAATAAAATATCATTTTTACATTTTTTTATTATAAAAAAGTAGTATTCAATTTTTGGAAAAAAAAATGCCTATTGGTGTTCCGAAAGTTCCTTTTCGTCTCCCTGGAGAAGAAGACGCTGTTTGGATTGACGTATAATGCGCCTTATTCAATATTTTAGTTATACGGAACCTATCCGTCATTTGACGACTAAATTGTTTTTTATTCACTTCAATTTGATAAATATCTCAAATAAATAAAGCGTGAATTTATATTAATATAAAAAATTAATTGTAAAATTCTATGGTTAGTTAAAATAAATAAAATATTAAAACTTCTTTCAATTCTTTTTTTTTCAACTAAATAAACAATCTTGCAAATTTTATAAAAAAATTTCAATTTATTTGTTTATACGTGCAAATAATAGTCAAATTAATTTTTTATGAAGTAGAATATAAACCTAAAGATTTTCCTTCAAAACTATTTTATAAATAAGAAATATTTATTGTAATAAAAAATATTTTTATAAAAAAAAAGATATATCAATAAAAAAATATAATGTTCAATTAGCAAAAAAGCAAAATTGAACTAAAATTTGTAAAAATAACAAATTTTACAATATCTTGAGCTGTATGCATTTTAAAAATGCCTGTACAGTTTTATAAGACAAAAATAATAAAATTCTCTTAATCAATCGACTTTATCGCGAAAGATTGCTTTTTTTAGGTCAACAAGTAGATGACGAAATCGCAAATCAACTTATCGGTATTATGATGTACCTTAACGGAGAAGATGAAAGTAAAGATATGTACCTGTATATAAATTCTCCTGGTGGTGCTGTTTTAGCTGGAATTTCTGTTTATGATGCAATGCAATTTGTTGTACCTGATGTACATACAATTTGTATGGGATTAGCAGCTTCAATGGGTTCTTTTATTTTAACAGGAGGAGAAATTACTAAACGTATAGCACTACCTCACGCTTTGTGCCAATGACTTTTTGAATGTCTGCACCAAAAAAGGTAATAATAACATGACATGTATATTTTTATACAAAAATAAAAAAAGTGAAGTATAAATTATAATTTTTTAAGAGTTTATTCTAGCGTTATAAACACTCATTTTGATAATAATTATTTTGAATAATTAAAAAACTTTGGAATTGCTTAATTAATATATTTTTTATTTAGCAATCGAACTATCATAATAAAAAAAAGATGGTTTTAAATTATAGAAATAAAATCTAACAAATTTTTCAAAAAAAAATATATATATATAATTTAAAATAGAGCTGTATGCACTTAAAAATGCATGTACAGTTCACTTAGTTTATTTTTTGAATAAAAAAATAGAAAATAAAATATTGATTAACAGGGTAATGATCCATCAACCTGCTAGTTCTTATTATGACGGACAAGCTGGAGAATGTATTATGGAAGCAGAAGAAGTTTTGAAACTTCGTGATTGTATTACTAAAGTTTATGTACAAAGAACGGGTAAACCTTTATGGGTTATTTCTGAAGATATGGAAAGAGATGTTTTTATGTCAGCAAAAGAAGCAAAACTTTATGGTATTGTAGACTTAGTGGCTATAGAAAATATTTCTAATTCTATTAAAAATTAAAAAAAGGTTTCTAAACACAAATTGTTTTGTTTGTTAAGGTTAGGTTTTTCTCCAAACTAAAAAAATTTTGCATATAATTGACTTACAATGCCTACTATTCAACAATTAATTAGAAATAAAAGACAACCCATCGAAAATAGAACAAAATCTCCAGCCTTAAAAAGATGTCCTCAACGCCGAGGAGTATGTACTAGAGTGTATGTGCGACTTGTTTAAATCAAAAAAATTAAAATATTAAAAATCAATATTGCATAAAAATTCTATTATTTTAATATTGTAAAGATATATTATCTATTTTTTTTTAGATCCAATTTATAGTTTCCTTTGGTGCAAATCCACTCACCTTAAATTTAGGATGGAAAACCATTTCTCAATAGTAGCGACTGATTATCAATCTATTAAGCGAGAAATATTATTAAATATTTTTATATAATATAATATTACTTATACAACTGTAAAAACGAAACTGAACGGTCAGCTACCCAGCCAACCTTCAAATAACATGCCGTTAATGAATAGAAAAAACAATTTTTTGAAACTCTTTTTAGTGTTTCATTAAGAAAAAAAAGCTTCAAAGTCAGAAATTATACAAATAACTGATATTATAAAAAAAATTATAAACTACAAGCTTCGGCATATAGAAAGGACCTATTCGTTGAAGGAGAAACTATAGAAACAAAGGAACTCATAATTTTTCTTAGTTAAAGGTCCTATCCCTTAATTACTAAGATGGTATCAACCCTAAAAAAATTATGATTAAGGAAGGTTATAGTAGCAAAAGCTTTTGATATTTTTTTTTTATACATAAGAAAATTAAGACATTTTTTATAAAAATATAAAAAAATATATATATCTATACATATAAAATAGATATATCTATACATATATAATGTTTAATATAAAAAATTGTAGTAAAAAAAATGCAATTAAAAAAAAATATTTATTTCAAATCTATGTTTTGATATAAAAAAAAAAACACACACCAAAAATTTTTTTTATTTTATATATAAATTTTTGAATAATTAAAAAGAGTATATACAGCAATGACTAGAGTTAAACGTGGTTATGTAGCACGAAAACGGCGTAAAAATATTCTTACGCTTACATCTGGATTTCAAGGAACTCATTCTAAACTTTTTAGAACTGCTAATCAACAAGGAATGAGAGCATTAGCATCATCTCATCGCGATAGAGGTAAACGAAAAAGAAATCTTCGACGTTTATGGATTACTCGAGTTAATGCAGCAGCAAGAGATAATGGAATTTCCTACAATAAATTAATTGAATATTTATATAAAAAAAAAATTCTTTTAAATAGAAAAATTCTTGCTCAAATAGCTATATTAGATAAATTTTGTTTTTCAACAATAATCCAGAATATTATTACAAAGTAAAAAAAAACCTCTCCGGATAAATTAGAAAATGAATTCCGGGGAGGTTTTTTTCAAAAAATCTATACTAATATAAATAAAAAAAAATTAAATTTCGTTATTTAAAAATGGTAACAAAGCTAAAACACGTGCTCGTTTAATTGCTATAGTTAATAAACGTTGTTGTTTTGAAGTCAATCTATTCATTCGTCTAGATAATATTTTTCCTTGTTCACTAATAAATCGACGAAGTAAACTTATATTTTTATAATCAATTATTTCCCCTGATCTAATGGGTGGCATACGCCTACGAGAAGATCTTTTAGATTTGTTCATAACTAAATTTTATAAACCCTTAAAATATTATTTATTTTTTTATTTCTTTGTGAATAGTATGTTTATTACAATAACAACAAAATTTTTTTAATTCCAATCGAATTGGTGTATTTCGACGATTTTTTTGGGTCGTATATCTAGAAACACCCTTATTTCTTTTTTCATCATTTTGAGCACAATTAGTACATTCTAAATTAATTGTAACTCTTATATCTTTACTTTTAGCCATAATTTTTTTTGAAATTTTAGGTTTATATCACCTATTAAAAAATATTATTAAAATAATCAATTTATTAACATTTAATGTTTATGATTAATGTTTATGAAAAGTCATTTATTTAAAAAAATTTTTTTAGTTTAAATGTTAAAAAAATGGAAGAACTAAAGCATCTGGAAAAAAACGATTAATTTCAATTAATAATCCAGCTAAAAAACCAAACCACAATGTAGCTAAAACAGGTGCAGTAGAAAGATATGTTTTTACATCTTGCATTTTAAATTACTCCTTTTTTTATATAATATTTCTATTTTTTATATATTATATACAGTATATACTACACACAATTATGTTAACTAGATTAATAAATAAAAAATTTTTAATTTTAAATCTATTTTTTTTATTTTTATCTTTTCAAAAAAGAAAAATAAAGTATAATACATATAAAGAAAAAAGGCCAGGGATGTAGCGCAGTTTGGTAGCGCGTTTGTTTTGGGTACAAAATGTCGCAGGTTCGAATCCTGTCATCCCTACCTTCTCAAATAATAATATATACATATATTATTATTTTTTTTTCATTTATTTAATGAATTAAATTATTAATAAATAAGCGCTCTTAGTTCAGTTCGGTAGAACGTAGGTCTCCAAAACCTAATGTCGTAGGTTCAAATCCTACAGAGCGTGAATTTGCTAAAAATAGTAAAAATTATTATGAATTGAATATGAAAATGAAAAAAATTTGATAAATAAAATAAAAACCTCCCTTTAATAGGGAGGTATAAAAAACGTACATATAAACAAAAATCAAAATTTACTTCAAATTTAAAGATCTAATTGATCACCGCGCCGATATTGCAAATATGCAGTTACAAATAATCCAAGTAAAGTTATAGGAATTAAACCTAAAACAATGCCAGACAATAAAGCTTCAACCATTTTTTTTTTAGTTTATTAACTAAAATAATAACTAATTTAAATATTATTTTAATTTACTATGATTAATCTCAATAAAAGTTTGAGAAATACAATGAAATTTAAATAACCTTTTGAAATTTTTTTTTAAATAAGTTGTATCTTATTTAACCCAATGAATAAAACTAACGCTAATGCTAAAGCACTAAATAAAAAAACAAAATAACTAATTATAGTAAGCATAAAAAATCCTAATAACAATAAAAAAATTGAGTAGAAACTTTTACCAAATAATTCTATAAAATTTTCAAAAAAAAAAAAATAGTTTTTTATTTATATAAATATATATTAAAATTCGTTTTTTTAATATTTTATAAAAAGATTCAATTAAACTTAATAGAATATTTATATATATAAATATATATATATATTATTTTTATAAAAATGAATTAAAAAAAATATTAATCGATATAATTAGATTGTTTTTATAAAAAAATGAAAAATAAATTCTTTTTTAATAGTATATATAATTTTGTATTAAACAACTATAAATAAATTTAATATGAATATTGATTTCAATTAAAATTACATCATTTTTTTTATTTTTTATATGATTATAATTTTGTTGTTTAATAAAATTATTAAATCATTTTTAAATATTTAATTTTTTTTTATTATATATTTAAGTTATTGAAATTTTTTTGAATTTATCTTGCTGCATAAAAAGAACATTAGCTATACTAAGTTAGTATGCTTCAAAAATACCTTTGGTATTAAAACGACAACCTAACAAGGTTATGATATAATTTTGAGTAAATTGGAAAACCTCTTAGTTGATTTTTTTGGATAATTTATCCCCCTTGTTAAAAAAAAATATATAATATACGGAGCTAACCATGTCTGGAAATACGGGAGAGCGTCCTTTTGCTGATATAATTACCAGTATTCGATATTGGGTAATCCATAGCATCACTATACCTTCTTTATTTATTGCAGGTTGGTTATTTGTTAGCACAGGGTTGGCTTATGATGTATTCGGAAGTCCTCGTCCAAATGAATATTTCACAGAAAACCGACAAGAAGTACCACTAATAACTGGCCGTTTTAATTCGTTAGAACAAATTGATGAATTTACAAAATCCTTTTAGGGGGCATTAATGACTATAGATAGAACTTATCCAATTTTTACAGTAAGATGGTTAGCCGTTCACGGATTAGCTGTACCTACAGTTTTCTTTTTAGGAGCAATATCAGCAATGCAGTTTATTCAACGATAAACTTAAAAAAAATTTAGAACTATGACACAACCAAATCCAAACAAACAAAGTGTAGAATTAAACCGTACCAGCCTCTATTGGGGTTTGTTACTAATATTTGTACTTGCTGTTTTATTTTCTAATTACTTTTTTAATTAAAATTTTATTAAAAAAGAATTGTTTACCTTATCTGGAGAAAAAAGACTTTTTTAGTTATTTGTAACTGTTTATGTTTTGAGTTATAACTACTTAATAAAATTTTGAAAAGGAGTAAATTCAATGGCCAATACTACCGGAAGGATTCCTTTGTGGCTAATCGGTACTGTCGCCGGTATCCTTGTGATCGGTTTAGTAGGTATCTTTTTTTATGGTTCATATTCTGGATTAGGATCATCTTTATAATAAAAAAAAATATATATATACTATAAAAAAATATTATAATGTAAATACCTGATGTCTATTCAAAATAAAAAAAAATTTTTATTTTTTTGAAATAAAAAAATTGAAAAAATGGAACATTTCTTTTAGTTGATGTTCCATTTTTTCAATTTTTTTTTAAGTACAATTAACTTAATTCAATTTTTTAAAAATTAAAAATTCATTTCAGCTAATTGTACTTTTTCAAACTGTTTCTTTTTAAGTACTAAAAATATTTGTGCTAAAATAACTGATCCAAAAAATAACAAAAGACCTTGAATACGTAACGGATCTTGAAGTACTACTTCAGCATCACCTTGACCAAATCCGCCTACATTTGGATTATTAGTTAAAGGTTGATCTACTTTAACAAATTCACCTTCTGAAATAATAAGTTCTGGTCCTGCAGGCACAATATCAACAACTTTACGACCATCTGATATGTCATCAATTGTTATTTCATATCCACCTTTTTCTTTACGAAAAATTTTACTTACTTTACCTGTTATTGAAGCATTATAAACTGTATTATTACTTTTACTTCCATCAGGATAAATTTGTCCTCTTCCTCTATTAGCACCAACATAAATGGGATATTTTAAAAAATGAGTTTCTTTATTAGTAGCTGGATCTGGAGAAAGAATTGGAAAAACAATTTCACTATATTTTTTTCCTGGAACTGGACCTATTACTAAAATATTTTTTTTCTCATTACTATAAGGTTGAAAAAAAAGATTACCAATTTTTTCTTTCATTTCAGGAGGAATTCGATCAGAAGGAGCTAGTTCAAAACCTTCTGGTAAAATAAGAACTGCTCCAACATTTAAAGAACCTTTTTTACCATTAGCAAGTACTTGTTTGATTTGCATATCATAAGGAATTTTAACAACTGCTTCAAACACTGTGTTTGGTAAAACAGATTGTGGAACTTCAATATCAACCGGTTTTTTAGCTAAATGACAATTAGCACACACAATACGGCCAGTAGCTTCTCGTGGATTTTCATAACCCTGCTGTGCATAAATAGGAAAGGCTTCTGAAACAGATGACCACATTATTGTATTTATAATAATCATTATGGAAATTGATCGAGTAGCCCATTTTATAATCAAGTTATTAAAGTTTCTGTTTTGCATAGTTAGATTATTTATTTCAAATAATTTTTACGAATAGTTTTATTATTTAAACTACTCAATTTTACAAGATCTGCCATTATGGTAACAATAATAATAAATAAAGAAAAATTTTCTACTTTATAATATCAATTTATATTAATATATCAATTTATATATAATAGATAAATTGATATTAAATAATTTTATCTAATGTCAACAAAAAAAGGACATAAAAAATTTGAATTTTTTATTCATTCATAGTATGATAAGTTGCTACAATGGAAGGCGATATACGATTTAAATGACGAAAAATCAAATATTTAAAGACTGTGTCTAAAATGACTGGAAATGTTGAAACAAAACATGAAATTACATGTTTATTATGAACAAATCCAAAATGTTCTAAACAAGAACTTATTACAATTTCCCAACCATGAGGAGAATGAAATCCAATACATAAATCAGTTAATAAAAGAATAAAAAAAGCTTTCATTGTATCGCTTAAGCTATAAAATAATTCTTGAGCCCAAGAATTTAAAATAACAAGACGTTCTTTTCCTAAAATAAATAAACCACTTAAAGTAATAAAACAAATAAGATCTGTTAACAAATGTAAAACAATTTGAATACTATCATTATTATAAATTTGAACTAATTCAATAGTTTGTTGATGAATTTCTTTAGTCAAATCTTGAGATTGTATTTTATTTGACGAATATGTCATTACTTTTTCTAACCAAAAAAGTTCTTCAATTTCTTGAAGTCTTTTTAAAGCTTTTTCTTCTTGAAATGGAGTCAAAAATATTTGAGATTGATAAATATTCCACCAATTTCGAATCCAAGTTTCTAAAAAACATTTTTGAAAAAAAATAGAAACTCCTAAAGGAATAAAAAATAAACATCCAATATATTGTAAAGAAGCTAATGCTTGATATTTTGCTAATCGAAATTCTTTTAATACAAGGGAACTCGATTGATTTGTCAACTCTGCTTTAAATCTAGAAAAAGTTCGCGTTATAGAACGTGGTACAAAACCTATTGATTCATAAGCTATTGCTGTTAGCCTAAAACTTTTCAGTTGTAAAAATAAAAAGTTATTTTCTTCTTTTTTATCTATAGATAAAAAAGAAGAAAATAAATAGTAATGTTTCCAAACTTCTAAATCATTTAAAGTAGCTTTAATCCAAGCTAACTTTCTATTTCTTTTTTTTTTCTTTTTTTTTTCATTAGCATTTATTAAAATTAGATCAAAATTGTTCTTTTTGTTTTGAAAACAAAAAGAACAATTTTTCAAAAATTGAATGAAAGACAAACGAAATCTATATTCTAAAAGATTCCAATATATTTGAAAAACAGAATTATTTAATTCTGTATTTATATAAAAAAGTATAGATTGCCAAGAACGTTTTGATGAAAAAAGCATATTTTTATACAAAAAATAATCTTTTTTTATTTTTTGTATACGTTTACTGGCTTTATATGCTTTTTCTAGAGAAGAATATGGAAGAGCAAAAATCTGATGAAAAATTTGCCAATAAATGAAATTTTTCTTCATAAAAACTATTTATAATTTGCTAAAAAAACAGCATATTTTTTTTTATTTTATACAAAAACACTGAAAAAAAAAGTTTAAATACCTTCAATAGAAACTTTTAAAAAACGAGCTAACTCAGCAGCTTTATCTTCCATTTCTCTTAATGTAAAATATTCTTCAACCCTACTTAAAGGTATATCTTGTTGACCTTTTA
>JAYKYS010000663.1:0-28462 GCA_036924285.1 Asterella californica
GGCAGTCGTGATGCGTCGAGGCGGTCCTGCCCAAGCGGTGGCGGTGCTGGCTGGGCTGCACGCTGGCAAGCAGGTGGTGGTCGTCGACGTCGATCAGCCCGCGGCATACCAGCGCAGCGTGTGCGAGCTGGCTCAGGTCGAGGTGCTGCTGTATGAGAAGGCGACCGCGGCGCGAGCCCACCATCTGCTCTGGCGCTGCTCCAGCTGTCGGTCGGCGTGCTGCGTCGACGAGCCGTCCGCCCAGCCGCCGGTGGAGCAGCCCGACGAGCGCATGTCAGCCGAGCTGTGGGACGTCATGGCCGCACAGCCCGACGGCTCAGCAGCAGTGAGCCGTGACACGGACACCGGCACCAACATCGGCGAGGACACCGATACGGCCACCAGCGCGGTGCACACCACCGCCGCTGCAGGCTGGCTGAGCTCCTTCGACCGCTCGCCACTCAGCCAGCAGGCGATGCACGAGTTCGTCAACAACACAGTGCACAAGCTCAGCGCCCACCTCCACGACCGGACCGACGTGCTGGAAATCGGATGTGCGACCGGGCTGACCTGCCAGGCCGTCGCTCCGTTGGTGCGCTCTTACGACGCCACCGACCTCTCGCCGCTGATGGTGGCACGACTCCAACGCATGGCCGAGGCGATGGGCTGGTTTCATGTACGAGCGCTGCCTGCTGCTGCTGCGCACGAGCTGGCCGATATGCTGCCTGCCGACTGCCGGTACGACGTGATCGTGCTCAACAGCGTGGTGCAGTACTTCCCGGGCCCGGTGTACCTGCAGCGCGTGCTGGAGCAGTGCAGCTCTCGCCTGCGCGACGGCAACGGCGTCATCTTCCTCGGCGACGTGCTGGACGGCGAGCGGCGCGACGAGCTGCACTCGGCACTCTGGCGCCACAAGCTGGACAGCCCGCTGAGCTCCACCAAGCTCAGTGTTGACGACGAGCTGTCGCTGACGAGGCAGTGGGTCCGGCAGCTGCGCTCCACTCTGCCAGGCTGTGTGGATGCGACCGTATCCGCCAAGCTTGGAGAGGAGCGCAACGAGCTCACACAGTACCGGTTCGACGTCCTGCTCACGTTCAACCGCGTTGCCCGCACCGCTCTTCCGTCCACTCCACTCAGCAAGATGCTGTACACGGCCCACCACGTGCAGCAGCTGAGCGCGGAGGCAGAGGCCGGTTCGCTGCACCCGCTGGTCTCCACACCGAGCAACACCGGCCAACTGCTGTGCGTCAACGCCGCAGCCGCCGAGCTGTTCCTAGATGAGCCGGTGACGGTTGCTGTCGGCGTTGAGCAGCTGTCCGCTTACCTGCAGTGGCGGTGCCGCAGCAGCGACTTGACCGGCCTGCAGCGCCACGCGTACCCCGTGGACGAGTGCGGCGCAGCGCGTGGACTGCTGCCGCTGCTGTGCGCTCTGTGGGTCGGGGCCACGGCGGTGCCGGTGGACGACTGCACTGATCTGACGGCGGTGCAGGCGGAGGCGGTGTGGCTGTCGGCCAGCCATCTCCGCCAGCTCGTCGCCAGTCGGGGCCAGGTGCCGCGAGCGCTCAGCTCGGTGGTGCTGCGCCTTCTTCACGAAGAGTGCAGCAGCGGCGGCGGCGTGTGGGGTCTGCTGCAGCGTCTGTGCCACGCCACTGAGCAGGGCCACGCTCTCCGCGTCGTGGCCGAGGTCGGCCCCAGCTACATGCCGCACGGCAGCATCGAGCATCGCGTGCGGCAGTGGGACGCGCTCGCTCCCGCTCTGCTCGACATCGGCCAGCTCATGCCGGCCACTGAAATCCTCTCGCCCCACTGCCCCAACAGCGCGCCAGAGCCGCTGCAAATCGCCACTCTCGTCACCAGCTACACGTGCGGCTTGTCCAATGCTCAGCGACAAGCGGCGACGGGCGACGGCGCGCACCAGGTGGGCACGGGTCGGCTTCTGCCAGGCTCCGACGAGGTCCAGCTGCTGCTCAACGACACAGCCGACAGTCGCACGCTCGGCCTGCAGCGCTTTCTGGTCGGGCGTCGCCTACCTCAGCCCGCGGCCTTCCGTGGCAAGCGTGGTGAGATGCTCGTCAACGTCGTCGCGGCTGACGTCGCGGTGCAGGTCGAAGGCGCGAAGGACGGCTCCAACAGCGCCGAGCCCCGACCTCGTACAGAAGTACTACCTGTCCTGCGTCACCGCACTGCCGCGCCTGCCCCACTCCACAGCCTCCCAGGGCTGGTCTCGAGAGCATCTGCACAAGGATCTCGCCCTGGTTCGCGAGCCAACGTGCAGAAGGCGAGTAGCCGAATCGGCTGCTCTCCGACGATGGTGTCGATGGCCGCGACGTTGTTGGCGTATATGCTGGAGAGCAGACAACACGACATGATCCTGTGCGTGGACGCGCCCCCTGCAGCTGAGGGCACCGTCCTGGCGGGCGGAGAGTCTCCGCCAAGCCTGCTGGCGCTCCGTCTGACACTGGACGCCAGCTGCCACAGCATCGACGACTGGTGCCACCGCGTGGCGCGGCAGCTAAGGGAGACGTACAGTCAGTCGCGCACCGCCAGTCTCGTCAACATGCAGCGACTGGAGCAGCGGATGGTCGCCCCCTCCTCCTCGTCCTCCTCCGCCTCGCCTTCCTCTTTCCTGCAGTGCTGCTTTTCGCGGCGAGCCGAGCCCGTCCACGGCACGCCCGGTTCGCCGTTCGAGACGTCGCTGTATGTGGAGGACGTCGACAAGAAGCCCGGCAGCTTCACTGCCGGATTAAGCTGGCGATGCAGCGGTGAGGCGCATCATCAGCAGTTCGGCTCTCGCGTCCTCGGCCGCCTGCAACAGCTGCTGCTCGCGCTGGCTGAGCACGACGACCTCCGCCTCGCACCCTTGCTGGTACTCAGCCCGGCCGACGAGGACACGGTGCGTCAGTGGAACGACACTCGGCAGCTGGACCAGCTGCGGCCCGTCCACGAGATGATCCACCAGCAGGTGCTGCGGACACCCGACGCCCCTGCCGTGCAGTCCCACTCAGTTGACGGTCACCTACAGGCAACTGGAGGCGCTGGCTCTGCTTGTGGCCGCTGCACTGGCGGATGGTGGAGTGCGGCGCGGCGACCGCGTGGCGGTGCTGGTCGAGCGCGGCGCGTACCTGCAGGTCAGCATGCTGGGCTGCATGCTGGCTGGCGCTGTGTTCGTGTGCCTGGAGCCGGCACATCCGATCGAGCGTCTCACCTTCCTTCTGCGGGACGCCGAGCCGCGCGTGGTGCTGACTCACAGCAGCCTGGGCTCCACTCTGCAGCGTCTCCGCGTCCCTTCCACTCAAGTGCTGTTGGTGGACGTCGTGTGCCAGTCGGGCACGTCAGCAGCCGCCCCAATGTCGATGTCGGCGGAGGAGTGGCTGGTTGGGGCGTCGCCGTCGGACGGCGTGTGCCTAATCTATACTTCCGGCAGCACGGGCGAGCCCAAGGCGGTGCTGCTGCGTCACGAGTCGATGCAGAACGCGTTCGGCCACCTGACACGCGCGGTGCGGCTGGCTGACAAGCGCTGCTGGCTGGCCGTGTCGTCCGCGTCGTTCGACGTCGGCCACATGGAGCTGCTCTGCCCGCTGCAGTGCGGCCTGCGGGTGGTGGTGGCCGACTCAGCGCAGATGGCGGACCCCGCCATCGTCGTCCGCCTCATGCACAGCGAGGCGGTGGATGTGATGCACGCCACGCCCAGCAGGTGGAGGCTGCTGGTGGAGGCGGGCTGGGACGGCGCACCGCCCGGCTCGCAGCTGACCGCTCTGTCAGCTGGGGAGGCGCTCAACTGCGAGCTGGCCGAGCAGCTGCTGAGCCGCTGCGGCCAGCTGTGGAACCTGTACGGCCCTAGCGAGACCACCCATCTACTCCACATCACACCGCGTCACGAGCGCTCGGGAGCCGTGGATCGGACGGCCGATCGCCAACACCGCAGCGTACGTGCTCACCGTCGTCGACGAACACTCCACCACCGCGCCGCAGCCGGTCGCTCTGGGCTGCGTGGGCGAGCTGTACCTCGCCGGCCTGGGCGTCACAGCGGGCTACCATCGCAAGCCCGACCTGTCAGCCAGCCGGTTTATGAGCTGGCCGAGCGTTTGTGGGGGCAGACTGTACCGGTCGGGCGACCTGGTGCGCTGGACTGATGGCGGGCACCTGGAGTACATCGGGCGTGCGGACGATCAGATCAAGTGGCGGGGCGGCTACCGCATCGAGCCGGGTGAAATAGAGAGCCAGCTGCGTCAGCAGGCGGGTGTGAAGGAGGCGGTGGTGCTGCTGCGCGACGATCGGCTGCTGGCCTTTGTCTCACCCCAGCACCTCGACGCCAAGCGCATCCAGCACGGCCTCGCCCAGCGGCTGCCCTTGTGGATGCTGCCGTCGCTCGTCGTCCCTCTGCCCGCCATTCCGCTCACTCCCAACGGCAAGGTGGACCGCATACAACTGCGCGCTCTAGACCTCAACCTCAACCTCAGCGGGCAAGGCGACGCTCGCGGGGTGGTCAGGCAAGCCTACAGCGAGCTCATCCAGCACGCCGCCGCCGCTCATCTGCACACGACTGAGATGCCAATGTGCGTGTCGGTCACCGCGGGCGCCGCCTCGAGTCGATCAGTGGACACACTGCTCGGCGACGACGACGAGGACCGCTCCTCGGCTGGCTCCTCTCTTCCGCCGTCCGCCGCGTCTGCTGCAGAGCGGGACGCCATCAGTGCCTTCCTGCAGGCCTGGTCGTCGCTGTCAGTCCGGCCACGCGGTCCACACTCCAGCAGCGACGTCGACCAGGACTTCTTCGAGGCCGGCGGCGACTCGATCCAAGCCATCTGGCTGGTGCGGAGGCTCGAGCGAGCCGGCTGGACGCTGTCTGTGGCCGCCGTCTTCGAGCACCGCACAGTCAGTGCGATCGCACACTGCATGCGACGTGCAGCGCCGGCTCAGGATGGAGACAGTCGGGAGGGAGCGGCCGTCTGCCCCACCACGGCCACGGTCACGCCAGCTATGGATGCCTGGCTTCGTTCGCATATGAGCGACAGCGGCGACGAGCTCAAGGCACACCACTACGTCCTGCCAGCCCTGCTCGAGTGCACACAGGCCGTGGACCCGGACCGCCTCGTTGCAGCCTGGGCCCACCTGGTGGCGCGCCACGACGTGCTGCGGTGTCGCATACAGCTCCCGCGCCGGACGGACACTGCCACCGCACCGCCACCTGCCTGCAGCGTTGTGCTACTGCCGGTCGGTGAAGCGCCCTCGCCGACAGTGAGACGCGTGATCATCGCTCGCACGGGCGACGATCTGGCGCTGGAGGTCGAGTTCCAACGCCAGCATCGACTGCTCGCCAAGGAGCTGTCACTGCTGACCGGGCGCACTGCGGCCATCCTGCTCGTGCAGTGGGATGGGCGTGAGTTCGTGTTCCTGTGCGCTCACCACCTGCTGCTGGATCTGCCGTCGTGGGACGTGCTGCTGGACGAGCTGAGCGTGCTGATGGCGCTGCCGGCGTCTCTGCAGGCGGCCGCCTTACCCAGGCCCGCTCCGTCCTTCGTCGCCTACTGCGAGGCAGTCCGCACACACGCTGCCAACCCCGACTGGCTCGACTCCCAGCGGCGCTACTGGAGCCGCCTGGAGCAGAAGGTGAGCGAGCACATCTCGAGCCTCGGACCGTCCCAGCGGCTGCCTCAGCTCACCTTCGCGGAGTGCAGGCTGATGGCGCACACGCTGCCCACGTTCACCACCGCTGCGCTGCTGGCCTGCACCCAGCGCCTGGGCTGCGACCTGCGGGAGCTGATGATGCTGTGCGTGGCGCGGGCACAGGCAGCACGCCAGCCACAGCCACAGCCACAGCACGGTCACACTCAGAGCGTGCTGCTCAACCTTCACCACCACACCAGGGCCGCGCCCAGTCTCCACCGCTGGTCGGACTGCGTGGGCGCCGCCGGTACGAGCTTCCCACTCCTGCTTCGCTGCTCAGCGGGTGAGAGACTGGACGAACTCAGTCAACAGCTGCTCGCGCTGAGGGAGCAGTTGGCCGGAGTGTCCGAACAGGGCATGGGCTTCCAGCTGCTTCAGCAACGCGGCCAGCTCGTCCACGCAGTGCCCAGAGACCGCGCGGCTCATACAGTCGGCTTCGCTTATTTAGGGGCGCTGGAGAGTCGCCGCTTCGGTCAGCCGCCATCGTCGTCCTCGTCCGCTTCCTTCGCGTTCGAGTACCTGCCGTGGTCCGCTCGGGTGCTGCCTGCCCTCTCGGCTGGATGGACTGAACGCGACGCGGACACAGTGCGGACAGCCGCTAAAGAGTGCTTCGTGTGGCTGCATCGAGGGCAGCTCAGCATCGTCTTCCTCCACGACACGCAGGTGACGGCGGAAACCGCAGCGGTGATGGCCGACCTCACACGCGAGCTGCTGCTCCTGGCTGAGGGCGCCACTCCGACGGTGGCTCAGCTGAGCAGTGCGAGCGGCGCCATCCAGTCCGTCACGTCAACCTCGCCCAGCGCTGCTGCCACTGCCAGCCTGTCTTTCCCGGCTTCCAGCTGCCAGCGGCGGCTCTACTACCTGGACGAGACGATGCCGCACTCCACTGCGTACGCGGAGACGCTCGTGTGGCGGCTGCCGGACACAGACACTGGGCGCGTCACAGAGGCTGATGTTTGCAGCGCCTGGCAACAGGTGCTGGCGGCCCACCCCGTGCTGCGCTCGACGCTGGCACTGCAGTCAGACGGCCGCCTGGTGAGCTCGTGCGCGGCAGCACCCACACACCTCCCAGCGATCATCACACGGCGGCTGGAGCGCTCGTCCGACTGGCTCAGCGCGATGGCAGCTGAGCTTCAGCCCATCCGCCTGTCCGATGGCCAGCCGATGTGGCGATTGCTGCTGCTGCACGCCGAGCACGGCAGCCTCCTGGTGCTGTACGTCCACCACGCTGCTGCCGACGCCACCTCCTTCAGCATCGTCGAGCAGCAGCTCAACCGCATCCTGTACCGGCGCAAGCCCGCGCTCCATGAGTGCAGACCGTACGCCATCAGCTGCACGGAGGAGGCCACAGCGGCGATGGACGCGCATCAGCGCTTCTGGGCGACGCAGTTCGAAGGCCGCCTCCCTTTGCCCCTACCACACCTGCCATACGACACAGCCGGTCCGACTCGTACTGACGTGGCCGAGCCAGCGCAGCAGGAGCGGCTTCGATTGGGTGCAGCCTTCTGCTCCCAGATGCTGGCACGGTGGCAGCCCCTCGAGGTGACGCCGTTCCAGGCGTATCTCGGCCTGTATGCGCTGCTGCTGCACTACTACACAGGACAGCCGTCGCCCATCATCGCGGTGCCCACTTCGCTACGCCAGCCGACGGACAGCGGCACGGTCGGCATGTTCTCCAACACGTGCGTTGTGCCGGTCGACGTGGCTGCCGCCATGCGCGAGGGGCTCACCGTGGCCCAGTACATCCAGCTCGTGTCACGCCAGTTCCGCGCTGCCAGCAAGCACAGGGCGTATCCGCTCGATCGACTGGTCGCCGACCTCCGTCGAGCGGACCCGAACTTCGACCTCGGCTCCATCACCTCGACCATGATCAACTACGACGCCGAGCCCAAGCGATCGACCACACCCACGGCCACACCCACAGCCGCCACGCCCACCCACTCCTCCGCACTCCGTCGCATCCACGTGGCTCCCAAGCACGCCAAGTGCCCGTTGTCGTTGGACCTGGTCGAGCGTGGCGGTACGGTGGAGTGCGTGATGGAGTACAGCGCGTGCCGCTTCCTGGCCGTCACCGTCCAACGGCTGCTGCTCAACTTCCACGAGCTGCTGCGGCAGGCCGAGTACGACGTGGACCAGCCGCTGGCGAACCTGCGTGTCACGAGCCGCCACGAGCAGCTCACACTGCAGCGCTGGTCGCATCCCAAGCCCGTCTACCCCGCATCCAGCCGATCAGCGCTCAGTTTGTTCGACGAGCACGCCTCGCGCTACCCGGATCGTGTCGCCGTCCAACACCGACAGCAGTGCTTCACTTACGCTCAGCTGCGGGCGCAAGTGTCGCGTGTGGCGCGTCTGCTGCGCTCTCAGTTGCGGTTCGACAGACAGCGGCCCGTGCTGCTGGTGGTGACCAAGAGCGTGCTGTACGTGGCCGCCATGCTCGGAGTGTGGCGCGCCGGAGGCTTCTTCGTGCCGATCGCTGCCGAGGGCACGCAGCGGCTGGCCGCCATCGCCGAGCAGGCTGGAGCTGACATTCTCCTCACCGACCAGGCCACACTGGCGCCGCCGCTGCCTGGCATTCGAGTGGTGCAGTTGGCCGACGCGGCGTGGGAGCGGAAGGCCGGCAGCGAGGCGTCGTCGTCGCCGCAGCTTCACGACGGGTTGGACGGCAGTGGCAGTGTGTCGTTCACGCCGACTGCGTACGAGGTGTTCACGTCCGGCAGCACTGGTCCGCCCAAGGCGTGCACCATCAGCCACGTGTTCATCCACCGCATGGCTCGCTCGTGGCGCGACGAGTACCGCATGGTGCACTATCCGGTGCGCGTGCTGCAGTGGGCGCCATTGTCGTTCGACGTCAGCCTTGGCGACGTCATCCGCGCCCTGCTGTCCGCGCCGGGCACACTCGTACTGTGTCCGGAGGAGGCGAGGCTCGACGCGGTGGACGTGGCCGACATGGTGCACAGGCATCAGGTGACGATGCTCGAGGTCACGCCGCAGTTCGTGCCACTGCTCGCCAGCCACGCCCACGCCCACCTGCTCGACTCCCTGAGGCTCTTGGTGGTGGGCTCCGACGTGGCCGCCACGAGCTCATTCAACGCCGTGCGGGCTCAGCTGCCGCCTCACATTCGGCTGCTCAACAGCTACGGCATGAGCGAGGCGACGGTGGACTCGTGCTACTTCGAGCTGACGGCGGGAGAGCAGGTGAGCACCGCCACGGGCGTGGTGCCGATCGGCAAGCCCATGATCAACACCACACTGCACATCCTGACGGGCACGGGAGGAGACAGACTGCAGCTGGCGCCCATCGGGGCGGTGGGGCAGCTGGTGCTGGGCTCGTCCACGGCTGGTCTCATGAATGGCGCCACTGTGCGCATACCGGGCGGCACCATGGACGGGCTCTGCAGCGGCGACCGAGCCCGGTGGCTGCCCAGTGGTGACATTGAGATCCTCGGCCGCAGCGACCGCACCACCAAGGTACGCGGCTACCGAGTGGACGAGACGGACATCGGGAGCGCCATCATGGGACTGTGCGCCGCAGAGATGGATGCAGTCACCGTGGCAGTGCTCTCCTCGGACGGCTACAGCAGCAGCAGCAGTCCGAAGCGGTTCATCGCCGCGTTCGCCGTGTGGAAGGCTGCGGGACCAGGCCAGCTGACGCTGGAGGCGCTGCGAGACAGACTGCGCGCCAGTGTCCAGCCTTACATGCTGCCCGACGTGTTGATGAGCATACCGTGCGTGCCGCTCAGCGCCCACAACAAGCTCAGCAAGGCCAAGCTGCCGCCCCTGTCCGCCGTCATGCAGCACATGCGCACTCAGCACGGGTCGGCCGAGCAACAGGCGGACGGCGGCGCGGAGCACGGCTCGTCCTCGTGTGCCCGGCCTGCCTCTGCCCTGCTGTTGCGGCTCTGCGCGCTGTGGACGGAGGTGAGCGACCGTGCAGCAGACGTGCAACGAGGCTGGTTGGAGCAAGGCAACAGTCTCACGCTGATGCACTTCGTTGGCCGCGTCCGCGAGCAGATCTGGTCCGACATGCGCGTCCACCACACGTTCGACCACGTCACTCCTCAGCTGCTGGCAGACTTCCTGGAGCAGCAGCAGCAGCTGCAGCAACCACCACATCAACCACCACAACGACAACAACAACAACAACATCAAGGACAACAACAACAACCGCATCGTGACCAGCCCTCTAGCAACCAGCAGACGCCCAGCCATCAGCCCATTGCTCACCAGAACGGGCAACAAGGTCGACAGGCTGATGGCGCTGCACTGGCCGCCACCTCGGTGCACAAAACGGATCCGTTGGCAGAGCGGCGGCCGGCCAGTGTGGCGATCGTGGGAGTGTCCATGCGGCTGCCCGGCGCGGTGCGGAGTATGGCTGATCTGCGCGGTGTGCTGAGCAGTGGGAAGGATCTGTTCGGCGAGTTCCCCGCAGATCGCGCCGAGGATTGGCGTCGTGTGCGGACGGCCGCAGGGTGTGACACTGATCGTCTGCTCGCCGGCTGCTATCTGCAGCGTGTGGACTGTTTCGCGAGCAGCACTCCCTTCTACAGCATCACTCCGGCCGACGCCCTCCGCATGACGCCCGAGCAACGGCTGCTTCTGATGGCGGCCGTGGAAGCGCTGCACGACTGCGGCGACCTCTCGCCATTCGTCCCGTCGGCGGCCACCACCCACCACCCTCGTCGTCCGCGCGGCCGCACCGGCGTGTTCATTGGCAACACGGAAATGCGCTACGGCGAGGTGCAGAGCGACGAGCACCCGAACACCGTGACGGGCCTGATGCCCGCCATGCTACCATCGCGCATCAGCTTCATGCTGGACCTGAGCGGCCCTGCGCTGCTCGTCGACAGCGCGTGCGCGTCCGGTCTGGTGGCGCTACAGGCTGCTGTGGAGTCTATCCGCTCCGGCGACTGCGACCAGGCACTGGTGGGCGCCGCTCACTGCATGCTGTACCCGGCCAGGGCGGGCCTGTACAGCAGCCTCGGCACCGTGTCTGCCGGCCGCTGCCGCCCGTACGACAGCGCGGCCGACGGCACCGCCATGGGCGAGGGCGTGGTGATGCTGCTCGTCAAGCGGCTGGACGCGGCGCTGGCCGACGGAGACCACGTGTACGGCGTGGTCGACGGCGTGTCCAGCAACTGTGGAGGCCGCGCGACCTCGCTCACATCGCCCAGCGCAGCCTCTCAGTCTCAGGCCATCACCCAGGCACTCGCCCGAGCTGGCGTACAGAGCGCCGACATCGGCTTGGTGGAGGGGCACGGCAGCGGCACCAGCATCGGCGATGACGTCGAGCTGGACTCACTGCTGCGAGTGTTCACCACGCCGGGTCAGGCCTGGCTGGGCAGCGCCAAAGACCAGTTCGGCCATCTGGACGGCGCGGCTGGGCTGCTGGGCATCCTGAGGGTGCTGGCCTGCTTCCAGTCACGGCGCGTGTACCCGTCGCTGCACTGCCCCAGCCCCAAGCCGGTGCTGGCCAAGCCCGGCTGCGCGCTGCGTGTGGCACACGACGAGCAGCCGTGGGAGGTGAGCGGCGCTCAGCAGCGGCGTCGCGCCATCGTCAGCTCGTTCGGACTCAACCGCACCAACTGCGTCGTGGTATTGGCTGAGTGGGCACCCGCAGCCGCACTCCACCCGCCTCCACAGCCCCGCACCGCCACCCGCCTCCCGCTGCTGTTGACCGGCGCCAGCTTCTCGCAGCTGTGGCGGTTGGTGCAGCAGTGGCTCTCGCTGTGCCAGCACCGCCAGCCTCCGCTTTCGACCACGCCTCATTTGCCTGGCTGGGTGCGGCCGTGTGCAGCGCTGTGGTGAGGCCGTGGCTGTTCCACCAGTGGCAGCTGGGTGCTGGCGGTCGGCTCGCTGGCTGAGCTGCGCGATGTGCTGACTCGGCTCGTGCTGGCGGACACGGAGGCGCTCGCGGTGCGCGCCGTTCGCTCGTTGGCGCCGCACATGGTTGCATTCAAGCACGGAGACGGCGCTATCGACGGCCAGTGGATGAAGCGCGCCACTGATCCCACGTCCTCCACGACCGCTCAACCACACGGCTCTCTGGTTGGGAGAGTGCAGAGCTCGCTGGTGGCCGCTGGGCTGCTGACGGCAGAGCTGAGAATGACGTGTGCCGCCATCCCTCTGCCTCCTCTGCTGCTGGACGAGAGCCGCTTCTGGCCGTCCCCGTCGTCTTTCTCCTCCGTCTCCACGCCCCCAGCCCAGCAGCTGCTGCCCACCAGCGCTGACGCAGACAGGCGCACCGCCGGTTCCGTCTGGTAGTGCTCCGTCTGCATCCGCGGCCGACGTGCTGGCTCGGAATTGGCTGACTATGCGGGAGCTGACTCGCTCGCTGGACCTGTCCGAGCCCCGTCACTACCGTGCTGACCTGCTCGTCTTCTGCAACGCTCTCATCGTGCAGCTGTTCGCGGCTCAAGGCGTGCAGGCTGCGTTCCGCGGCCCCATGTCCGCGCTGCTGCAGTGCCTTCGCTTCCACGGCCGCTACCTCAAGCTGCTGGGTGTGATGGTGCGCAGCTGGAGGAGGCCGGCATAGCCGTGAGGAGCTCGAGCCGGCCAGGTGAGGAGGCTGTGATCTCCTTCCGCTCCCCGCAGTGGCAGACGAGCCTGCTGCACGACGTGGACCAGCTGCTGAGCGCCACTGAGCAGCGCTACCCGGCGTATCGAGACTGCTTCCGCTTCCCTCGCCACATTCTGTCGTCGCATCCTGGAGGTGGTGGCGGGGCCGGAGTCGCCGCTGTCGCTCATCTACCCTGGCGGCCAGCTGGACTTCGTGGAGCGCACCTTCTACCAGCTGGGCGACGTGCGCGCAACGTGTACTACGAACATGTACTGCCAGTTCATCGCCAGTCTCATCTGCCAGCAGTGGCCGCGCGCCGTGCTCAGCAGCAGCATCAGCTCGGCGGCGCACCCCGCCTTCCGATTCGTGTGCTGGAGTGCGGCGCTGGCATGGGCCTCGTCACTCGCCAGCTGCTGCCCAAGCTGCTGGGGTGCGCTGCGGGCGAGTTGGAGTACCACTTCACTGACCTCGGCCAGCCCTTCGTCACGCGCGCTCAGCACACCTTCCCCATCCAGCAGTACCCGTTCATTGCGCTACCAACGCGTTCGACATCACCCGGCCCGCCACTCAGCAGGGCCTGCACCACCCCTTCGACCTGGTCATCAGCTACAACGTCATCCACACCACCGAGCGCGTGCGGTCGACCGTGGCCAACCTCAAGGCCGCAATGGCCGCGGACGGGCTGCTGTGCGTCATCGAGTCGTCGTGCAACGAGACATGGAGCACGCTGGCCTGGGGCGTTCTGGACGGCTGGTGGCACTTCAAGGACGACGACCTCCGCCCGGCAGACCCCATGCTGGAGCCACAGCAGTGGGTGCAGCTGCTGCAGAGGACGACGAGCAGCGAGGCGGGCGGCGCACTCAGCAGCAGCCACACGGCTGCGGCCTTCGCTCACGTTCTCACGTGCCCGTCTGATGCGCTGGAGCCCGACTCGCACCCGGTCGGCGGAGGTGGAGAAGTGGCTGTACGTCTGCTCGGACGCCGACCTGGTGAGGCCGGCGCGGCGTGGACGCAGGCGGCGCAGGGCGAGTGGTGGCGAGCATACGACCAGGTGGCCGCCGCGAACGCGCCCATGGAGGAGGAGCACAAGGCCTCCGACGTGCTGCTGGAGCGCTACCAGTCCGCGCTGCTGCAAGAGGCGGAGCAGACCGCTGCCGGCGTGTCGTCCACGTCCGCCTTCTCGTCCGCCGTCCTGGTGTGGTCTGCGAGAGATATGGAGCTACCTGCTGGGCGTGGACGTGCCCGTGGACCAGAGCTTCTTCGACGCGTCCGGCGACAGCTTGTCACTGTCGCAGATGATTGCACTCATCCAGCGCCGGACGGGAGTCGTCATCGAGCTGGCGCAGGTCCACATGCATCCCACCCTGCTGCAGCTCACCGACGTCGTGGTGCGACAGGCCAAGAAGCAGCTCAGCAAGCCGCAGAGGAGCAGCGGCGGCGGGCTGGCCTCCGATCGACTACTGGCCTCAGCTCGGACGCATTCGACGGCGAGTGCGACAGTCGCAGTGGTGTTCCCAGGCCAAGGAGCGCAGCGGCAGGACATGCTGTCTCGCTTGGAGAGGCTGCCGTCGGCGACTGCCGTACTGCGCGACGCTTCCGACATACTGGGCTTCGATGTGCTGGCACTGCTGGCCCGGGCGCCCGACCTGAACGCGTGCGTCCCCGCCCAGCTGCTGGCCTTCCTGTACCCGGCATCCTGCTGCGGACAGTACGACGATTGCCAGGCTACGTTGGCCGGCGACAAGGAGCGCGCCGTGATCGCCCAGCTGCGCAGCGCGACGGCCACAGCCGGACTGAGCGTGGGCGAGTACACGGCTCTGCTGTTCGCTGGCGTGCTGAGCTTCCGTGCGGCGCTGCTGCTCGTGCACCGGCGAGCCCGCGTCATGAAGCGCGGTGAGGTGGGGAGCGATGCTGTCGCTGCCAGGCGGGACAGCGAGGAGCAGCTGCATGCCGCCCTCCAGCAGCTGCCTGCAGCCGTCCAGGTGGCCAACCTGCTCTCTCCGGAGCACGCGGTGCTGGGCGGGCCGCGCGATCAGCTGGAGGCGCTGCGGACGTGCGGCGCAGCGGAGTGGCGGCCGCTGCATCGTCGTCTGCTGCAGGTGGAGAGCGCCTTCCACACCAGCGCCATGAAGGAGGCGGCCGAGCAGTTCGCCCTCGTGCTCGATCAGCACCAGTACGACTTCAGCGTGCCCCGCTGCGACGTGCTACTCAACACGCCGCGGGGATTCGAGCGCGTCAGAGCAGGCGCACCGACTGCACCGGCAAGGATCGTGGAGCTGCTCAAGGCGGGCAACATCGACGCGCCCTTCCACTGGCAGCACATCGCACACGACCTCACGCTGCCCACGGACGCGGACAGCGCTGCACGGGGGACCGGCGTCAGCATCCGCGGTGATCGAGGTGGGCTACGGAGGGGTGCTGACCGCCATAGCGGAGGGGACGATGCAGCGACGTGGGACGCGGCGCAGCGGCTCAGGCTCAGTCTCAGCAGTGTCAGCTGCACCACCTGGATGGAGCCAGCTGCTGACGCGGCTATCGATGGTGTGATGTCGTGCGCGGCTGGCAGAGTCGTCAACGGCAAGCTGGCCATCGGCGGCGGGGCTCTGCTTGCATGTGGCGGCGACTGATCGTCCGAATGGTTGGACGCGTGAATGCCAGCCCATTTAGCGAACAGGTGTTGTCCAGTTGCCGGCAATAGATATGTCTCTTCTTAACAAACAGCTTTAGTGTTGTGGCATCGTCGTAACGGCACATCATCGGTCCGATTTCAACACCGTAAATCACAAACAGCACAATCCGAGTTTGAGCTGAGCTTGATGATCCTGCATCTTGCATTCACCCAACACCAACCGTGCCACGATGCGCTGCCGCTAGCGGTAATTGCTGTATAGAATCATAGGATCGTTCGAATCGCAGGCGACAATGGTAAGGTCACGTGTGATGGTACGAGTGTGTGCCGCATACGCGCAGCACGCACAAGGATTTACATGCGGAGAGGAACTCGGAACACCGTTCTCAATCATTGACGTGATCTCCCAGCTCGTTGCGGTGAGTGGCATGCCGCTCGATTGAGCATACACTGCTTCGCAACGCGGTGACCGCCGATCAGTTGTAAGCAGGTCAAGAGCACGTGAAGCGTGACCAGCAAACAAGCAGGTGAGCGTGAATGGAGGAGCAGGACGTTCAACACGGCAATGGCAGGCAGGCACAGCATGTTGAGGACGTGCCATGAGAGTGTGCAGTTTCATGGTCTGTGCCGGTACAACGTGTTCGTCAGTGTGTGCAGTGTTCCATGCTTGCTGTGCTGTGCTGTGCTGTGCTGTGCTGGTGAGAGCGGCGTGGCTGAGTGAGCTGCACAGCGAGCTGCGCCACTGATACTGCTCCACTGGTCGAGTGAAATGCAGTGTGCTCCTGTATGGGACGGTCTACATGGAGTTGGCTGTGTGCGCGTAGACGTGGGCTGTGGGCGCGTGCTGGCCGCCGCTGGTGTGCAGAGTGAGGGTGAACAGTCTGTGGAAGCCGCGGCCCACCGCTGCATGACCGCCCCGTCCGGCCGCTGACACGACACCAGCAGGCGGCAGTTGGTGCTGTCGGCCAGCACGGACAGGATGACGCTCAGCGCCTCCCTCGTTAAACAGCCAGTCGAACATGTACACGTGGCGTGGCGGCCAGTAACGCCGGTCGCGTGTGCAGGTGAGTGGCGTCGCCCTCCAGCAGCTGCACCGACTCTCCCCACTGCAGCTGCCGTCGCGGAACAGGCTGGGGAACTGGCCGGGCAGGTGCACTCTCAGCATCCGCTCGCCACACACGTGCCGCATCGCCCACCGCCTCGATGCCCACACTCCGACGGACATCACACCGCAGCCGAGCGTGCACCACACACAGACCGTAGCCGCTGCCCACATCGAGGAATACACTGTCCGGCCCCAGCCGCAGCGTGGCGGGCAGCGCAGCGTCGCACAGCCGCCTGCACAGCTCGTCGAAGCTGCCACGCCGGCACTCGCGACGGCGTACCCCACGGCCACGGTGGGCGGCGTGGAGGTGTCAGCGGCGACACGGCGGCTGCGGGGGTCGGGTCGAGCGAGCGCTGCGTGCGCGCTCTCTTCTTGGGCAGGCTGCCCATGTGCTGGTCCGGGCCCCGTGCAGCGGCGAACTGCTTGGCGTACAGCGCGTACACGCCCTTCCAGCTGCTCGGTGGCGGGATGGAGCCGGTCGTATGGGTCGCTCCAGACAGGGACAGCGGACACGGCGGCGGGTAGAGGAGCCAGAGGCAGGTCCACGCTCATGGCAGGACGAGGGGCGGAGTGAGCGTGCGACTGCGAGGACGGACGGAGGCAAGGCGGAGAAGACGACGACGACGAGGACAGAGCACGTGAGGACGACGACGAGGACGACGAGACAGACAAGGACGATGCTGCAGGGCTGCGGCCAGCGCACTCGTCGTGGACAGAGTCGTGCTTGTGCTCGTGCGTTGAGTCCAGCGTGTGCAGAGGCCGATCGTCAGGTAGTGATGGTGTGGCTGGCTGCAGAGCGACAGACACGAGGTGAGCCAGCGCTGCCGATGAGCAGTGCGCAGCAGCGGGTGAAGCAGGAGGCGAGTTTCCTATCTCCCCTCCTGCATCTGTTCCGCGTGCGACGACGGCGCCATCCTCCGCTCGGCCGCTCAGCAGGCCGGCCAGCCTGCAGCCGTGCTGGTTGCACAGCAACCCGTCGTGCTCGGCCTTCAGCCACTGCGACAGATGCTGTTGCACGGCAGGACGGAGCGGGTGAGCGCGACCGAACGACCTCTTCTTGTCGCTCCGCTTGCTGCACTCGCGGTAGGCGCAGCCGTGGACGCTGCCGGCCCGAGGCATGGCGAGGCGGTGCCCCCAGCTGCCCCCACGCCACAATCGCACTGCTGGCGCTGGATGGAGCCTGCACAGCGGCCTGCGTTGCAACCACGACGAGTGTGGGATGCTGACGCACACAACGACACACAAACATGAGCGAGCTAGGGAGAGAGCGGCAGTAGCAGTAGCAGCAGCAGAAGCAGCTTGGCAGCCGAAGCAGCTTGCTGCCTTTGCAAGTCGTACATCGAAGGATTTGGTGTTGGTTGTTGGCTGTTTCGCTGATCGCATTGGATGGCGGCTGCTCCACACTACTACCAATGTGACAAACTACACAGTGGCACACACAGCAGCGGCTGCACTCCGTCCATGCGCCACCTCACCATCAGCCAGCAGAGGCAGACCGGCAGACAGACCGACGTGAGGCGGGCTGTTGTCCAAGCTGACATGGCTGATGTATTCTTCGTCCAGCGTCGGTCGTCGATTCGCATCGTTCATCCGTACCACGCAACACACGGCCGTGATGGCTGAGCGTGGCACAGAGCTGCCATGATAGCCATGCTGCTCTCCGTCCGCTACGCATCTCGTATCTACTGCTGCTGAGCTTTCTCGTTCTCTTCCTCCCGCTCGATGTGGTAGTGCTGCTATGGCCGCAGTCGTCGTCATCTCACTCCTCGTCCTTGCTCCTTCCTCTCGTGTCTCCTCGTCCTCGTCCCCGCCCAGCTTCGGTGCATGTCCACAACAGCGCGGCCAGCACATCCGTGACAGCGGTGACATGCTTCCTCTCCCCCTCCTCCTCGTCCACGGCATGGCTACGGCGACATCGAGCAGCACATGAGGTGACGTGACGTGCGGTCTGATCCCACCCTCCCCCTGCTGCATCCTCCCCTCCCCTCCCCTCCCCTCCCCTCCCCTCCCCTCCCCCTCCCCTCCCCTCCCCTCCCTCCCACCAATCGCACCTTTCGATTCAACGAGTGTGTGTGAGCGTGCCAAACCCAGCGGCGGTCGTGCTAGTAGCGTAGCGACCTCGCGTCTACGTATCGGACTGTCCTCCAGCATACGCGCTGCACGTCGGTCGGCTCCGGCTGGCAGTCAGCGGGTGGCGAGAATGGATGTGCACGTGGACGACCAGCAGCAGCCCCGCACTCCGGCGCAGCGCGTGTGTTCCGTCCGCTCCCTGCCATCCTCGCACGCACGTTGTAGTGGGCAGCGGGAAGTGGGAGGTTGGCAGTGGGAAGTGAAGCAGCGTAGCTCTGACCAAGCCATAAAGCGGTCGTGCTCAGCCAGCGAGTGAAAGGTCGGACGAGCTGGCGGAGCCGCTGCCTATGCAGGCAAGCCAGGCACAAGGGACACAACAGCAGGTGGACTGGCTGCTACTGTTCGGGCGGATGATGGAGACGGTGTCTGCGGCGGCGACGGCGGCGGCGGCGGTTAGCGCCAAATGTCCGTGGGACTGTGGGGAGCAGCAGCTGCAGAAGCGGGTTGAGCAGGGCCAGAGGCCGCTGGGAGCAGGGTGACGACAAGGAGAGGCGGCAGATGGAGGGAGAGTTCAGCGGGAGGCAGTCCAGCAATTCGCTACTGACATTGGAGGAGGAGAAGAGGTGATGGCGCCGCTGAAGCAGAAGACGGCGAGGAGCGAGCTGGTGGTGAGGAGTCGAGCCGGTCACGGAGCGACGACAGCGAAGAGGAGTGAGGCGCATTCTCAATCCTCAAACATGCAACGCTCTCCATTCAAGTGCAGTACTCGCTTCATCGATGAGCTGCCTCGCCGTCAGCACGTGGGCACCAGCCGCCGCACCAGGCGCCAAAACGCGTTCAGCTCACAACACAGCACACAGGCAGAACGATCGCATCGACGACTCGGCTGCTCCTATACCTCATGCACATCGAGGACGCTCCAATATGACGGCTGGGCTGCATACCACATGCTCGTCGAGGACGCTCTCCACGTCTCGGCGCCGACCGTGTCATCCACATCGACGACATGGTCGCAACGCCATCAAACAGCCTTCTACATCCATTCACGGCATCGGCCAGCCCAACAACAGCGACAGCAAGTTCGACGAGAGGCACGGCAGCACAACAATGCCAGCCTGTCACCGCCAGCGGCCCATCATCTGCCATCACCACCCGACGTGCGTGAGACCAGTAGCGAAACTCTACATTGAGTTCATCTCCGTCTCTGTCCGCCTCACTGGCCTGCTTCGATCGTTCGATGCTGGAGCTTGAAAAAATGGTGCGCGCAGGTCGCGAACTGATACAACAGTGGTGGACTTACGACCACCTGCTAGTCAGCGCAATATATCATGCATGCGTTCGAGCAAGCAGTGCCTGCGCTCGGCCCAGCCAGCTGCCATGTAAATCTCGTTTTGTACCGGTACTGTACGTCCATGTCGATCAACGCAGCAGTTGATATATACCGGTAATCGCAGCGCGCCCCAAATCAGCGGCGGAAGCAGTCACAGCAGCTCAACACGCACTTCATCTCGCACACACCGGTGCCATATGGCAGTCCTGGGCTTAAGAAAAACACACACCCAGCACGCTGACATTGCAGTTGCGTGATCATCAATCGACGGTCGACTGCCTGCCACCCAAGCCATCGTGTCCCACGCAGTCTCACACAACAAGACACACTGAAGCACACTCGCCCTTCTCAAATCAACGAGGCGCATCTCCGTCTCTTGGGACTGCGGCAGCGCCTTATCGAACACAGACAAGCCCAACAAACCAATAAACAAATGTACACATCCGCATGGCAATCGCTCACTCCTTCGAACTGACAAGCATCCATCCCCTCGCATGCCTCTGCCCTACTTACTGCCATCATCGCAGCGTTGCTCCAGCAGTACGAACGCCATGTCCGTGTGCTGCTGCTGCTGCTGCTGCTGCTGCGTGGTGTGCGCGGTGTCGTGGTAGTGTCCCGCCATCAGCCGCTCGAACACGTGCCACCGTCGATGGTACACGTACACCGCAGCGGGAGGAGGCGGCGGGGAAGATGCGGTGGAAGGCCGACAGCAGGCGAGCTCCATCAGCAGGTAGCGGGCGGCGCCCTGCACGGCCGCGCTCATGGCCACGTGCGGCTCACCTGCTTGCTGATGGCGGCCTCGGTTGGTCCGGCTCACGTCCACCGCGAACGGCGAGCCGCTCCCCAGTCCGTGCTGGTTACGCGGCCAGGTAGTGCTGCAGAGTTGACTGGTACGCGCCGCTGCTCTCCACCTCGCTCTCCCACTGGATGAGGTGCACGCGCTGCTGCTGGCCGGGCGGCAGACTGTGCACGGCTTTGACGATGAAGCGCCGGTAGCGGTTGGCGCCAGACGTGGTCTTCTTCTTCAGGTCGCTGCCCGTGTAGCCCATGGCCGCGTAGCTGAACAGGGCGGGGTAATCCGGAACGAACACAATACACGCGAGCGAAGTGGCGCACCATCCAGTGGATGTACTTGTGGATGACCGGCTCGCTGAAGAACGAGTTGCCCAGACTCATGCCCACGACGCCCACGGCCTCACCGCTGCCCAGGCGCTGCAGACCGACCTGGAAGATGGGGGCGGGTAGCTGACTGCTGGTCACGGACAGGCGGATGGACACTGTGGCGGCCGGAGACGACAGCGAGGAGGGAGCCAAGGAAGCAGCGGCAGGACACAGCGCAGGCTTGCCCTGCTCCTCGCAGTCCTTCTCCTCCTCAGTGCGTGTCGCTGCACTGGCGCTCTGCACGACGGACGGTGGGAGCGGAGCAAGCGGAGCAGGCCGGGTCGATCAGGTCGCACCGCAGGACAGGGAAGCTTGCATAGGCCGTGAGCAGCGGCAGGCCGGCCGTCTTGACGGGACGGCGGCTCATCGACCAGGCCGGCTTGCTCGGGTCGTCGTCCGGCTGCATGCTGAGCGCGTACCGCTTGATCAGGTGCACCAGCAGCGTCTTGATGATGTGCTGCGCCCAGTGCTGGCCGAGGCACTGGCGGCTCGACAGACCGAAGCGGTGGAAGCGGTGGGCGTCCGATGGAGTGCGGATGAAGCGGTCCGGGTCGAACCGGTCAGGGTCGGCCCAGCGCTGAGCGTCGCGGTTGACCCGACTCCACGTCCACGCACACCACGGAATGAGCAGGGAGCAGGTAGCCGTCCACCACACAGGCAGCGGTGGTGTGCTCGGGGAAGGAGAGGTGGATGGGTGGCCACAGGCGCATGCTCTCCAGCATCACCGCGTGCAGCAGCACCATGTGGCAGACGCTCTCCACGTCGCACTGATCGCCGTGCAGCGCCTCCACCCTGTCGTATCTCGTCCCTCAGCCTGCTCTGCACGTGCGGGTGCGCCGCCAGCAAAGTGCAGGTGGGCCATGATGGTGACGGCCGTCACGTCGTGGTTGAGCAGCAGGATCTCGTCCCACACTGTCGACGAACTCCCGACTGGCTGACGGGCTTGTCCTGCTGCCGCGCCAGACGAGCAAACAGGCACGAGGAGGCCGGCTCGTCGGCCAGGATGCGCTGCCTCTGCGCTCTCGTTGAACGCCGCCCAGTACCGCTTGAAGTCGCGCAGGCTGCGGTAGAGCGCGGGATCGACCAGCTGCAGCGCGAGCAGAGGCAGCCGAGTGTGCAGTCTGCGCGACCGATCCATCAGCAGCAGGTGGTCGTGACACAGCGACTCCAGCGTGGCCAGGGCGGCGGCAGGTAGCGGGCCGTACACGATTGGCCGCAATGACGTGCAATGGGCATAGTACGTACAGCCGGCTGCGGTGCACGTCCAGCAGGTGATGGGCCGCCTGGTGAGTGGGCCGGCTGGCTGAGCATCGCACCGTCCATCCACTGAGCCACGGCGTCCTCCACCGAGCGGTAGGAGGCGGAGACCGCACCGCGGGTGAAGTGAGGGGCCAGGCAGCTCCTCAGCGCACTCCCACTCCCGGCCCACCTTGACGCCGACCGACTCGCCCATCACGCTCTGAACGGACGACGCCCAGGAAGCTGAACCGAGCGTTGCGGTCGCGCCCCCTCCGGTGCCCGCCATCCTCTCACCGTCCGCGCCCTTCACCTGCCTCATCACGCCGTAGAAGTCGGTCGCCGCCTCGTACGAGGCCAGCACCACGACCGGGGTGAGGCCGGCGTACACGTGGTACAGCTGCCGACCGAACGGCCGACCGAGGCGGCAGAGGCGGACAGGCCCAGGAAGGCAGCCTGGCCCAGCTCGCCCTGCGGGTCGCACACCCGCCAGCCACGGCCGGGCATAGGCTGGTGGGTGACCCCGTCCACCAGGCAGAGGGAGGAGGCCGACCACGGCAGGCGGCCCAGCACACCGAGGCGGGCGAAGCGGAGGAAGAGAGAGAGGACGCACACGACGGAGTGGCGGTGAGAGCGGAGCAGTAGGTCAGAGGAGGTCAGCGCTGTCAACGACTGCTGGCCGCCATGCCAGCCGCACACCGAACAGGGGGCCGCAGCGCGCCGAGCAGCACCAGGACCGCAGCCCAGCGCACTCAGCGCGACGACGAACGACGACCACACGAGCAGCAGCGCACGCAGCAACGACAGCAGGGATAGGAGCGGGGACGAGAAGGGGAAAGGCAGGAGGGAGCGGGACGAGCTCACACATGGCAGCAGCCATGGCAGACACACATGATGACCGTCGACACACCCAGCACAGCCACTCCAGCCACGTCGGCCGCGACGACACACTGGCCCACGCGCTGGGCCCACGGTGAGGCTGTGCTTGCTGACGGCATCGGAACAGCAAGGAGGTGGGGTTGGGTAGGGGAGTGGTAGACTGAACGAGTGTCGGGATGAGTCGATGGTGTGGGCGAGCTGTGGTAGCAGGAGGTGGTGTAGAAGAAGTAGTGGACAATGGCGGCGACGATGGTGGCGGATGAAGAAGAATGAAGTGGATGGCTGAGCGGAGAAGCGCGTGCGCCACACCGATGCCGTGTACAACACATACTGGCGAGATGCACAACGACAGCAAGCCACGCAGCGCTGCTGGCTGCTGCTGTGTGGCAGTCGCGCTCATACCGTGCTGGGCGTCACACCCGTATCTGCTGTGTGGTGCTGGTGTGGAATCAATGGATTATGAGCTGGGCTATCCGCTGCATCCATGCGCAAGCTTGTCGGTGCGTGTCTCCCAAGAGGCGAGGTAGACGATAGGATCGTAATGGTTTGGGCTGCATTGGAATGGATGTGAGTCGCTTTGGAGAAGGAAGGAAGTGGCGGACAGGCAATCGTTTACAGCATCGTCGTTGTCGTGTCGTGGATGTGCTGGTGGGATACCATACAGCATTGCAGAAGCTCGACGATTGGCTGCAGCCAGATCTGAATCCGATCTAGTTCAGCATTCAACCACACGGTAATAAAAGTATGAAAGTTGATCAACGGCTCCCTTTCCTCAGTTGTCATCCAACTCTCTGCTCTGTCGTTGCCACGATGTTTGAACAGCCAGTCACTCGACCCACGCCCACGTCTGAGAGTGTGGCGTGTGAGTTGTTCGCTTGTGTCAAGTTGTGTGAGTCCGAGCTTGTGAAAGCAGTGTTGTCCTGTCCTGTCCTGTCCTGCTCTTCTCCGTTGTGGTGTTGTGTTCGCATCACTGCGTGCTCTCATCTCCCAACGCCGCGAACAAGTGCTCACACAAATTTCGAAGTCACCGCGCTCTGCACAGCAAACAGCAGCACCTGCAAGGTCACCCAGAAGCCAACAAATGACACGGCCAACATCAACCGCGCAAGCAGCTGGTCCACCACCGGCAGCCAGTAGCTCAGCGCTGTCGACTGCCGTGCCGCTCCTCGTCTTCTCTTTTATTCCTGCTGGTTTCTCTTCTGCCAATGCTTGCGCTCGCTCGCCTCGACCGTCCGCTCCCCTCTGCATTGACCGCAGAGCATCGTCGCCTCAACACGTCGTCGTTCTCGTCCGGTGTGTCCTCGCCTGCCTAGTCGGCAAGCGCATCTGTGCGATAGCGGCATATGGCGTGCGAAGGAGGAGCCGAGGAGCCGGGCGGTCGAGCAGGACTGGACGAGCGAGCTGGGGCGATCGGCGCAGGGAATGCCACAGAGAGCGACCTCTCGGGTCGGTCACACTCGCCGGCCTGTCGCCACACACACCTGCCTGCTGCGCGGCCTCCAGCGGACATCGCACGCGCATCGTCAATGGCACGTCCAGTCAGACGGCCACTGCTCTGGCGAAGCGGTGAGGGGAGTGCATCACTCTGCGCGTCCCAACGCGCAGGGCGAACGACCGCACGTCTCAGCGTGGCTAGTCTAGCAGTCACACCTGTCCTGTCGAGCGCCGCCCGCACCTCCCCGGCGTCAGCGCTGTTCGCTCGCTGTGCCTCACGCATCCCACAACAACGCTGGAACAGCGATGGAGGTGCGTGAGAGCGAACTGCGACAAGCGTGGGGAAATTTAGAGCGACGATCGATGACGCTTGCGCCGTTCGTCAGCGCCACATGCACTTCCCGCCACGGACAAAGGACACACCGAACAATCGCACACCGCCTGCCTGGTCAGCACGCGACGCTGCTGTCGGCCTGCGGTGGGCACTCGCGCTCGCAGCTCCAACCACCACCAGCGACATCGACCCGGGCGGCAGACGAACAGAGAGCAGCTCAACCCCGGTGGTCAGCATCACGCACACATCTCGTGCCACACGCACTGGGCCTTCCACTGCTCACATGCGTGTGACCGCCTGGTGCCTCTTTGTTCTGCGCTATGCTGCATTGACTGTAGTGCCTCACTCTTGCCTACAGCAGCACCGTGGTATAGACAACTCATCGCGTGGTCACCGTGCTTTGGGCGATGTTCACGATACCGGTACGGGCTAGAAATTCACACTCGACAAATGATTTAAAGCAGAGCTGGTAGTGTCTGAAATCTGCTTCTCGCTACGACTTTGTCTGTGGTCGCCTCTTGCACGCTGTGACTAGTACCGGCAGTCGACAGTCGACGGAGCGAAACGATGCTGACCGAACTGCTGTGCTGTATCTGAACGAGTGAGCGATGCGAGCGGCCAGATATGTGTAGAGTGCACGTGCGCTGATCTACGTTACAATATAACTTCAAAGAACATGTCAACGTTCACAGTAAGCGAAAGTATACACAAAACAGGCAAGAATGGATCACTCTGTATACCGCAATGACAGCACGGACGCAACATGCGCCTATAGTCTCACTGACATTACACCTGCAACAGAGACTTCTGACTCGCCAACCAACACTGCTGAAAATTCAAGCCCCTGGACCGACCAAACAATAGAGAACAAAGCATACCGTTCTCCAACAACCAACCAAAGCACACTCGCTCGCCGCGACAACACCCGCCGCCATATAACCCCAGCGACCTCGACCGCACACAGCGTCCTGTGCCTCCACCGCACACACCCGAGACCCGGGCGCAGTTACATGCGAGCTGCCATGCCGGTGCTCGCAGGGTTGTGGGACGTGTTGGATGCCTGGCCAGCGGCTGCTGCGAGTGTCGAGAGTGCAGTGGCGGTGCAGTTGACAGCGGCAGCGACCGGAGCGGTTTCTGGCTTGCAGGCGCGCTGAGTGGTGTGGCGGTCGAGGCGGCGTCGGTCAGCGCCACCATCACCAGTTGCGTGACAGAAAGAGGCAGAGGACGAGGCCGCCGAGCAGCACAGCGATGAACGATCCGCGCTGCCACCAGGGGCGCTGGACGCCGTCGTCGCGTCGACGGGGCGCGGGTGGGGCTAGGTCGTCACGTCCACGTCCACGTGCACCGCGGGTGGGAGCATCTCCATCATCGGGAAGCCCATGTACGGCATGTACATCGCGACGGCCAGAGTCTAGGGACAGGACACGGACGGCTGGGGGAGCAACGAAGCGGCCAGATCGATTGACAAGGGACAGCACGCCAGCACAGGCAGGCGAGGGAGCGGAGGACGAAGGGGGCGGAGCAAGCGCTGTGTGATGCTGAGATGCAGAGAGTGCTGCCGGCAACAGCGAAGTGGGAGTCGAGAGTGGGATGATGAGCGGAAGCACCGCTCGAGCAGCGGTCGCTGGGATCGCGTCCATTCGTGAGTACATTGTTTGAGTGCAGCTATGTGAGCACATTGTGCGTGTGCAGCAGCTATGTGTCGAAGTGTTCATTTCAACGCCCTCGATGGTGGGAGGTGCATGCATGCAATCGATTAGTGTGATGCGAGACGGGTGCGACGCATTGTGTCATTGTCAGATAGGTGTGTGGCCGGCCGAGGGATGGATGCATTACGAGAATTCAGTGAGGCAGCCTGCTCTGCACACGACATCGTAGCCACCGGTGGGTGGAGCGCGAATCTTGATGTGGAACACGGCTGGAAGCAAGACTGCCCAGCGTGTCCACGATAAACGATTGCGAGGCTGGCTGCAGGCAGGTTTGAGACAGTGCTTGTCCATTAGTCTGCGATGGTCGGGCCATTGGGGCATACCCTCGCAGCTGGCTAATGCATTGCGAGCGGCCAGCTGGCCTGTCCACGAGCATGTCTCCCGCTACCTCGCAACCGACCCAGTACGCACTTACACGCGGATCTGAACCTGGGTCACCGCTGAACGTCCCAATGTGTTGTCAGACTCACGCAGAGCCACTTATCAACCGCATCAACAGCAGAGAACAGCGCTCGGTGTGAGAACTCACAGCGTCCCTGTGACAGTGGTGCACAGTGAACACACACTGCCTGCCCTGCCTGTCGGCGAAACACTGTTCCCCACAGACCACGGTGCACGGGCACAACACTCTAACGACAACGCGTTGCCCCCTCCCCAGAACCAGAGTGCAGAGCCAGACTCCAGACACACACACTCGGGCCTCGCAACCAATGATAGTGGGAGACGAGCAGCAGCAGCAGTAGAACCACAGAGGGACGTGCAGCCGGCCAGTCGATAAAGCGATAGCGCCTCGAAGCCTGAAGCTCGACCAGCTCTCCCGCCTCGCCGTCCCACTCGTAGCTGGTTATTTTCGCTGTTGCCTTCCCCGTGGCCCCGTCCAGACTGCAGCTACCTCCACGCGCCGCCTCATTCATTCGTCATCGACTGTCCTACCAGGCTGCCCAGCATCCCAACCTGCTCCACTCCTCCTACAACACTCTCACTATCTCTCCTACTGCACTGCGGTGCTGATCCCACACCATGGCTGCCAACATCAGGAAACACGACGCTGTCTCACCCGTCCCAAGCTCCAGCAAGAAGCCCAAGCGGTGCTCAGCGGCTCCGGCAACTGCATGGTTCCACATGCGCGTCGCCATCGCCGTCGACTCGGGCTGTGCTGAAGGCGCCAACGGCAACGTCGAGGATGGTCACACCGGCCGGCCGACGTGCTCTGCTTCAGGCTGGCCGAGCGGAACAGTGCTTGTGAATCGCCGCTCTTCTCTCTATCTGTTGTGCGCTGTGCTGCAGTACGGGAGACAGAGTCTGCTGGGCCGCTGGAAGCAGGCAGCGCTTCGCTAAAGCTGTTTGTGTGTGGCGTCCAGCACAAGTCTATCGGCTCTGTCTGGGTGAACAGCGTCGCGCTGCTGGCAACAACGGACGGTGAGCCTGTGACACAACGGACGGTCGCCTCCGCCAGCTGGCACAATGGAGCACGTCTACGTGACCGACGACAAGACAGGCGTGTGGAGGCTGCCACATCAGGCTGGCTGTGCGGTCGGAGCGACAGCCCACTCGCCACAAGTCTGCGGGCAGCACACGTTGCGGATGTGCTGATGTACGGCACCAGCAGCAGCGGCACGCTAGCAGAGTGTACCGAGCGGCTGTTGGATCGCAAGTCACACCAGGTCGAAGTGCTGTCCGCCGAGGACGAGCTCGTTCCCGGGCTTGTTTCCGAGAGCTCAGTGGACAACACCGGTGTTACTGGTGCCGCTGCGATGCCTGTGCCGTTCACGCTCTTCATCGGCATGTCCGGTGTGCACGGCATCCGGGAGATGCGCGACCGTGCGCCGCTGCCCACTTCCGTGTCGCCGCGCTGCACCGCCACTCTGGCGCTCAGCGGAGGGGCGCGGGTGGAGGCGGTCGGAGGGCCTGCTGCCCACGCCCCGCACGCACTGCCGCCGCCCTGTCTGCCGCCGCCGCTGCTGCTGCTGGTACTGCCTGGTGGTACTGCTGGCGCTGCCACTGGAGTCGGTGGTGGAGGCGGCGTGTACCTCATGTCACTGCTGAAGGCCGCAGCGAGACGACGCTCAAGGTGCTGCGCACGTGCGTCGATGAGAGCATCGACCACTCGCTGAGCTACGCTGGTTGGACGGGCTCGGCCTGCTACATGGGCGGCAAGTACCAGGACGACTACATTGCGGAGACGCTGTTCGAAGGAGGCGCGGTGGCCGACGCGCCGTACCAGCAGCCGCAGCAGGGCCGGGCCTACGGGGCAGCAGCCACCTCCACGTCCACCCTCCGCAGCACAACTCCGTCATCAAGCACGTCACTGAGCGCGGGCCGTGCTACCAGCTGTCGGAGAGCGACCGGCGCCAGTGGATGCAGCAGGTGGTG
>JAYKYS010000664.1:0-28426 GCA_036924285.1 Asterella californica
GAAGGCAAGAGAGGCTGCTCTCCAGCTTCCTGCCGCTGCAGAGCACAAAGCCGGTCCCTCTGATACAGGCAAGGTAGCAGCAACGCCTGAAGCAGCTCCTCAAGATTCAATGCCTGCTGGAATTGCCACAGCCAAGCTCAAGCCAAAGAAGAAGAAGGGTCGGCAAGCATCTTCAGCCCCTGAGCAAGACCCTGCCCTTGGCAGTGGTGCAGCAGACACTGTTGCACTGCCAGTTAGCCCAACTGGGCCATTAGATGCAAATCTTGCCAATCCTCCCGCCCTTGCCAGCATCAGCCAACATCCGGCAGCACTTGCCGGCAAGCATGGCAAGAAGGGCAGCACAGTGCTAGGGGCTGGTTTGGCCGAGGGCTCCCCAGTGAATGGCCTTTTCAGCACCCAGCCAGAGGCCACCCCTGCCTCAGCAACAACTGCAGCGCATCTATATGCAGAAGCTTCCTCTGGTCTTGCAAATGGCCACCACAGTACCCAACGCCAGCCTTCTCCTGTAGCAAGAATGCCTGTCAGACCTTACTTGCCCCCTGTGGAGACCCATGATGACTCAGCTGCTGGCTGGACTGTGGTCAATGGTCACCAGCGCCATGCAGACCCTGCTGCAGCACATACTGCCCCAGCAAATCCTTTCCCAGCTGATCTTGGCCATTCAGATGTGCCTTGGGGCGAGCAGCCAATGGACGAGCTTGATCAAGGCCTTGAAGACCCTGAACAGGAGAAGATTGGCCTGGCAGCAATGGAGGGCCACTTTCCCCTGCGCCGTAGAGGGGTCAGGGCTGGCAGACGTCACAAGAAGCGTTATGGCAACCGAGACACAGACGCTGATGATGACTCAGACCACACAGTCAGAGGCCGTCCTGTGGCAGGTCAGCCGTCACGGTCACCCCTAGCTGGCCAGTCCACCTTTTGGGGCATCCCCGATGCATCCAACAGCCCTGTCAGAGGTATTGGTCTACCTCCTGGTCTGCCTGTGGAGGTCAACAACATGCAAGCTGAGCAGAACATTCGCCAGATCAGGAAGGCCAATGCCTTGCAAGCTGCACAAGCAGCAGAGGCAGCAAAGCAGGATGCTGCTCAGAGGGCTCATGCTGCGGCAGAGACAAGGAGACAGGCTGAGTTTATGGCAATGCAAGAGCCCACAGATGATTGGCCAGCATTATCGGCTGCAGGGTCCTCCTCAGGTCAGCCTGCATATTTTGCATGCTGCTCTTGTTTGTTGCAAAAGTTGCGTGTGCTATTGACTGCTTTGGCGGCACATTGCTCCTTCATTGCGTGGCTGTTATTGATGCCACGTTGAGGTGTGTTTACTATGCAGCGCACAGGTTACAGCTTAATGACCTCACACCTGCTACGCTGCATCACAAATGTGTTATTTGTGTCTAGACATGCATTCATGGGAATTTATGGTGTTTGTAGGAGGAGTGCTGCCTATAAACGCTGCAGCGGCAGCTTCCCAGAAGGTTGTAGAAGACGCTCACCAGCCAGGATATGCAGCAGCTGCCTTGATGGCCAAACCCAAGCCAAAGGCAAGGATCAGAGGGCAAGCTCCTGCAGTCAGGGCGCAAACTCCTGCAGAAGCAGCTGCTGCAGCTGCTGCTGCAGCCACAGTTGGCTTGTGGGATCCTGCCCCAGCACCTACCAGAGCCCCCAAGAAGTCTCAGGGTAAGCAGCTTGTCCCAACTGCATTTCATTTGCAGTTCTGCCATGTTAGGCTATGCATGAGTAGTCATACATGCCATACACATTGTAGGTGATTGTACATGTGGCTGAATGACATGTCCGCTCCACCTGCCACCTTCCAATGAATGATGCAACCTGCCACCTTCCAATGAACAATACATTTAAGTCACCGGAACCTACCTGCATGCTGCCAACATGTAGACTAGTATGTGCAATTGCTCGCCGGTGTCCTAGCGAGATCTGTCAAGCAGATCCCATGCACCCTGCATAGCGTTGTGCAAAGTGTCTAAACTGACAATTGCTATTGCTTGCAGGCAAGACTGGTGTGGTTGGAAGTGGGCCTGTAAGGCAGCAGATTGTTGTTGAAGAAGCCGTGCAAGCAGAGAGCGTGCAGATGCAGCAGCCAATGGTTGAGCAAGAGCCTCAAGCACTCACTTCCAATGCAGAGCTGATAGAGTTGCTTGAAGCTGAGCTTGAGGCAGACTACTGCTGCCCCTTGACCTTGGTATGATCAGGCTGAATATGCATAACCGTCTGTGACATGCAGTCAGCAGACACTGTGGGCAGCATTCCTTGACACAACCAGCAAATGCAATGTGTTGCAGGGTAGCATGCACCCAGCACGTCAAAGCTAGTACAAGTATTCAGGTTCAGGCTCTGTCATGAAAAGCCGCCTGCAGCTGTCTTGGATCCTTTCATTGCAGACAAATCTTGTTTGCCTGCCAACTCACATGCCAGCAACTCTGCAGCCAGGTTGGAGAATCCCATGATAATCTTCTAGAATCAGCTCAAAAGGATGATTGTGACGAGTGGAAGCTGTTGACATACCAGCTGGAAGCAACACCGCACTGCAGCTCTTCAAAACTGACTGTCTTCCTCAGCACGCTGTCTGCCTGTATCACAGATCCTGACAAATATGCCGCAAAGGCACACCAATCTGGGAACCAGGCCACAAGCCTGCAGACCAAGTGATTGTGTTGTGTTTTGTTACTAGCCAACAATCATTGAGTGAGTTGGCTCTATATAAAGCACAGCGCTTGCATCTACAGCCTTGTCATGACATGTTGCAGGAGGAGTTTGAGGACCCAGTGAGAGCGGCTGATGGCCGTGCATATGATAGGTCTGCTATTGAACAGTGGCTGACCACGCACAACACCAGTCCAATGACAAATGAGCCGATGCCGCACAAGAGGCTTGTTCCTGATCCAGAGCTGAAGCAGAAGATGCTTGATGTGATTGCAAGGCTGACAGCCCTGACAGGGGAGCTGGAAGACTGAGCTGGAATTCTGTAGCAGCCACAGTGTGCTTGTGTTGTCCAAATGAACCCGCAAGAATGCAACTCTGTCTGATCAGGTGTTGCATCAAGGCTGCTTACTGCCAAACACGTTATTTCAGTGATCAATGCTGCACCGCAATGTGATGCAATGAATGACGCTGCACTGCAAAATGTTGCAATGAATGATGCAATGAAAGGTGTTGCAATGCTGTGAGCTTTTAAATCCTGAGTAAATATGTTGTAGCAACAGTTGGTTTTGAGTTCAACACAGCATCTTACTGCTGATGGTGTCAAAGACAGTGTACTCTCTAGGCTTGTGCTTGCTCAGGATGAAGGATAGTTCCTTTGCAACATGACTGTCAGGTCGTGCCTGACAGAATCATTCGCTCACTTTTGAAACTTGGGTTTAACTTACAAGCATAGGTGACATAAGTCGAAAGGACTTATGGATTATGCATTGCCTCAGATGCCTTTTGTGCTGCGCATAGTCAAGCCAGGGCAGACAACCAGTTTTACATCACATACTTAGCATGTGCCGTTGAGTTTGTTGTCAAGTTCATGACCGATTTGTTCAATAGGGAAGGGAATGAGGGTTTCAGTCACCTACTCCGATCAACCAATTCATTTGGGAAAAGCAGCTTACAGACCACACACAGAAACAAACTAACGCTACCTCGGAGCAGCTGCCAACAAGCAAAGGAAAAACCAAATCTGACCAAAAGGAGGCTGTGTCAGGCATACATTACCATCCCTAGTAGTTATTACACACAACACCCATGCAGAAACTAAATGTCCAGATGTGTCTATCATAGACATAATGTTCAATGCTAGTGTACAGTAGCAGCATCACCCAAAAGGTAGTTCTGAGCTACCCAGATCCCCAGTGGCCAGCTGAGACACACCACAGCCGCATTATTCCATGGTCCAGAAAACCAAACAATAGGTGGGGTTACAGTCAAAATTCTGCCTAAGGGACTCACCCCCCAGGATAACCCCACCAGTCTGACCATATTCAGTTGATGCTGTGAAATGCGCTTACTGCGTCCATGTTGGATACCTTTTACGAGAAAGCATGCGGCACAAGAGTACATGCCCAGATAGCCCAAGCCAGTGATCTGCAGCAGGAAATGAAGTCACGCCTGCAGCAGGACTGCAACTTCCAGGCAAATTGTACTGCTACTCCACAAAAAATTACTTAAAACTCAACACCATGTTGTAGAATGCAAGGTAACAGTAAAACCTTGCCGACACCTCTGATTCCTGTGAATGCCTTTTCTACTCTGCATTTGCAGTCAGTCAAAGTCCTGTTCTCAGCACTGGTAGACAGATATGCAAATTGTTGTGCTACCAACAACTTTGTTTTACTAAGAGAACACATATATTGATATATCTATCAATACTCCAGCAGCTGCAACAGCCCTGTGATACTCCAGCATGACACAAAACCATGTGATCTATACATGTGCCCTTCAAATGTGATGCAAAAAGTTGTGCACATACAGGAAGCAAATGAAACTTACTGTTTCTGGCAGGCGGGCAGACACGAGATACGAGAGGGCGTACGGAGCTGCAGACAGGCTGCCCAGTGCAGTTGCTGCCAGTGCAAGGTACCCAAGGCGCCGGTGCAATGCATAGTGATGTTGTCTGAAGCTCTTCCACATCTGCAGCAGCATCATTCTTGCTTGTAGAGGCCTTTTGCAGGTGGATCGATGAGTAGTAAGTACAGCATGTCCAGGAGGCTGACATGCAGCATGACACAGTCTCTAGAACGCAAGGTAGTTACACTGGACACTGAAAGACGTGATGCATCAGTTGGAGGCGTTACATTGGTTCAGAAAAGCGCCAGGTGTACTTCAGGCCCGCATGAATATGCAGGTAAGAAGAGGTGCTCAAAGGGGGAAGCCATCCATGTGATGCATGATGGATGATGTACATGCCACAGCACAACTGAGCTCATGAAGCACCTTGAAAGTTGCAACATCAAGCACGTGATTGCAGCTGTGACCTGTGGTCATGCCAGCAGCCACTGGCATAAAGTCGAATGAGCAAACCTGAAGAGGCCAAAGCAATGCAGCGACTGTCATAAACGTGGTATGGAGGTAAATTGGCAGGGGCCGCTCTCGCACATATGTCTGCCACAGAGGCACCAACACTGGAAAGTGAAGGCCCTTCTGATTACTTCTGCCTTGCTGTCTTGTGGTTTCAGCAATGCCCAGAGCATTAGCCCTTGTATCCGTGTCCAAGCCTTGGCTGGTGTTGGACTGATGTGGCAAGGAACACTGCACAGGAGGTGACCACGACGCAGCTTCAAGACCCAACCTTTCTGTTGTGACATTCTGTGCTGAGGGGGCTGTTGTCATGCTAAAGGAGGTATGCTGTGAGCTGTTGCTGCTGGACACACTGAACTCAGGTATGTCAGGCAGAGCTGAAAAAGGTGTCAGATCTGCAGCTCTGTGGTACATCTTGGGATAGTTGAGCTGGCAGTTCAGTGGGTCGTTGTCTGGGCATGGCAGTAGGATTCTGGCTGGGCAGAGTGATGTGAAGGTCAGGTTCACCATGGCAAAACTGCTGTTGGATCCCCACCTTGTGCCAAAAAACACATACCGCAGTGCATATGAGGGCATCAGCACGCCCAACATCAACAGTGCCCACTCTTTAGGACCTGCAAGTGGAAGTCACGTGACCCAGTGGCAAACCCAGTGCAAGGCATTTGCAGTGCAAGGCAGTGTAATGATAACAGGATTCACGTGCCAGACAGAACAAGAGTTTCAATCAGGCTGTGGTGAGCGCTGGTCTGGACTGAAAAAAAAGCGAAAGGTGGCCTTCGCAACTGTATGCAGGAGCGTATGGGTGTAGCTGGGTTTACCCGACTGATGCCTGGCAGCAAGTTTCCAGTATATGATTGTGACACTGCAAGCCCATGCTGCAAAGATTGCTGCTTCATTGGCATGTCTGGGATCAAAGATGCCTCTCTCAATCACAGTGGCGCCTGAGAAGATGTCCATTCTATTTATGTAAGTGCTGTTTGCTTGTCATATATGCAGCTGACACATGCTGTCGTCCTCTGAGGAAGTCAGCTACATGTATGGGACCGGGCTGTCCCCAACCGCGTGATGATTCAGCTGACAACAGCTTCACACCAGTGAAGTCAAAGCCGGCATGCCGCTTGGTTGGGCTCCAGAGGCGTTTGAAGCCACCGTTGGTGCTGACCTGCAATTCTTTGCTCAATATTGCCTTCTGTGTGTAACACAACACGCGCTCAGCACTGTATATGCTTGTCGACGACAGCACGACAGCGAACCGAGCACGGAAGTGGTGTTTGTGAGGGGTTGACGACTTGTGCGGAGTGGCAGCCGAGACAGTTGCAGTGATGTGCACGCGATTTTTGGTCTCAAGCCAGCGCAACAAGCTACGGGAGGTGTCGCGCAGACGCAGCTGTCTGCACATCGATAAAACGACGTGCGCTTTCGGTAGTATACGTGGTGCAGCACGTGCGAAAATTGATAGGCAGGAAATGCCTGCAGAGAGGGCGGGCAGAAGTTATCACAGAACGGCCCTATCATGACCTTGCAACATGCTTGTAGCTGGGCTAGTCGTAAGTATCACTAACAGAGGCCATGTATGTGACTCTGATCTGAGTGACATGCTGTACGTGATCCCCGCTCCCGGCTCTAAGCACTTGAAACATGTTGATCAACACGGTCATGAAGAGCTTGAAGCACACGACAAGACAACGTTTGAAGCAGCTGCTACCGCTGCGGCCGCTGTACTCGTCCAGGTACGCCGCGACTGCTGGCGGTCGTGAGGCGTGTGGTCACAGTCTTCTGACATGGAGAAGCTCATTCTGCATAGGGAAACAAAGCAACAAGTAGCTCAGCAACTAAAGAAGATGATGAAGCACCACCTCCTCCAGTTGCAACTCCTCGAGAGGTCATTGAGAAACTGTCTGCAGCCAAAGTGGGTGCAATGTATCAGCCTGCCTTGTTTCTGTGCCCTCTTGACTTCATTGATCGAATCTCAAGCACGTTTTCACAAGTAACAAACATTGACATCTGACTTGGCAGGTTGGACTGGCGTGTTGCTGTTGCTACTCACACCAGTGAGACCTCAGCCAGCTAGCTGTGCTGCAGGGCGAACTAGATGTTGTGCTGGACTTGATCAACCTGATGGAGGGACAACAATTCCTGGGTGTGGCTAACATTGCGTTGCCTTCTAATCTGCATGTAGAGAACCAGCAACAAGCCCTCCGTCTGCAACAAAAAGTCTCACAGCTGAAGGTACACCTTGCAAGAGTTTCTCGCTCTTAGCCCTGCAATTGTTACCATTCCCATGCAACAGCCGGTGTAAAGCTTTGCTACAGTTACCTTGCTGCACAAGCACCCCAGGAGCAAGCTGTGCATACCTAGCAGAGATTGGCTGCATAGCTGTGCCCTAGTCCTTGATGCTCTGTGATAAACATGCCGGCAAGCTTGTGATCCACAGCAGCCCAATGGGTGCAGCGCATCTAATCTGTCTGCTCAGGATGCAGGCACTCGCTTGAGATCAGGAGCCTCTGCACTGAAAGCGCGTGCAAGCACGAGTCAGTTCTTCTTTGCACAGCTGGCACAGCTGCAGCAGCACTGGAACCTGAAGCGATCACAGCCTGGTGATCGAGGGCACTTCCAAATTGATGTTGCCCTCCCCGTGGGTCAGCAGTGGCAGTTGCATAGGAATGAGCAGCAACCAGACACACTCATTGATGTCCTTCAGGTAATGCAGATGGTAGACATGCGAGTACAGACTAAATCGCCGAATTTTTGCATGGCGCCACCCTGCCATAATGTTAGCAACCTGCATCATACTTTTGTGACCCCTTCGGCAATAGCTTCCATGCAGCAATTTGCTTTGTGGTGACTTCAAGCAGCTTTATGTCATGACTGCTGAAGCATGTGGAGCCGCCTGGTCAAAGCTCCATGTGAGGCTCAAACTGACTATAATTAGCATTCAACATTGACAATCTTCCAGGATGCATGTACACCCAGTTTTTCCCAAGTCAAGCTGCTCTGCAAGGCATCTCCTGGACTTGTACAGATGACCTGTTGGCATTTACACTTTGGCATTTACCTGTTGGCATTATCACCCTGGCATTTACAGCTTGGCAGTTACAACTTGGTCATCTGCAGGAAGTTGATGGCACCATTGAGCTGCAGTCAGCTGGGCTGCCCCTGCCTGATCACCCACTCAGATGGCTAAAACCACTAGCCAGACCCTTCCTTGGGGTGGACCCCATAGGGGACTCGCGCCTTCTCAGCCTTGCTGCCGATACAGTCATGCAGGACACACCATCACCAGTTCTGTCAGATCCAGCCCAAGCCCCGCCATTGGCCCAGGAAGTTCCACAGCCAATTAAGCAAGAAGTGCCCAGCCAGCAAGGCCCACAGCAGCCTCAGATACTCAATGGCCAGCAGGCAATTGTTAGTCAGACAAGCATGCAGAAACAAGTTCAAGTTGCTGTCTCCAGTGACGCTCCCTCAGGCCCTTCACCCATGCAACTTGACAGCCCACAGCATGCTCAAACAACCACTCCAGCCTTGCAAATCGGCAGCAGCGAAAGCCATAGCGCTCAGCCTGCCGGTCAGCCGCAAATACCGGCTCAGGCAGTACCCCCACTGCAGATGATATCATTCCCAGAAGGGTTGCAGGAAGTTGTGAGTGCCAGTGTTGCCAGATGTGACCAGCAGCTGTTGGCAAGGCAGGAGCAGGTGCTGATGCGGCTAGTGCAGCAACGAGTGGCTGAGGAGGTCAGACTTGTGCAAGGCGCTCAAGACATGGACCACCCAGCTGATCACCTCGTACAAAGGGTGAGAGTACTCAATTCATTTGCTCTGTCCTGGGAGACTTGTCTGTAGGAGCACACCTGTCAAGCCTGGGATGCATGTGAGGGAGTGGGGGAGGTGTTGGGCTGTCAAGGGATTGCTTACTCAGAAGAAGAGGGGGTGCCTATTATGGGTGCAGGTCTTGGACAGGCAGACATCAAGCGATGTGCCTGCAATGCTGTTACATGCAGCCTGTTGTTGCTGGCATCAAGTTATGTTGCCCTTCATGCCGTGCACAACGGCGTGTTTAGCGATGTGACAAGACGCTGCAGTCGTAGCAGGTTTTACAGGCGCGTGGCAGGTATCCAAGCTGTCTGTCAGCTGATTCAAGTTCAGCACAGCACCCGCAGCATCCAGAAGCTGCGGGGGATGCAGCTGGTTCAGAAATGACTAAACTTGTCAGGTTGTTATGGTATTTCTGAGCCAGCTGCATCCCCACCGACTCCTTCTGTATGCCATCAGTGCTGTCAGGGTAAATGGCTTGGAAGCCACACTGGGCACCTTGATTCAAATGCTCAGTCTTCCCAATATCGTTACGGGTGGTGCTGTGGTCCAAGCAAGAGAGGAATGCCCAACTGTTTGTCAAGCAGGTGCTGCTGGGCTTGATGTATCATGTACAGCTGTATGCCTGTTGTGAGTTGCAAGCAATGACTGCAAGTGTGGCATTTGGCATTGATGAAGGGATAGTGCCTGTGTGCTGTCTTATTTGTATTACAAATGCTGGCGCACACCAACTTCACAAAAACATTTGTGCAGCATTGTCAGTTCTCACTGTTGGATCCTCCCTTGGTGAAGCAAACAAATATTAATTATTGCAGATCTTTGAAGCAGCAGCACCGGTCACCCCTCTCATTCAAGCAGTGCAGCTGCGGCTTTTCAGGATACTATTGATGGACCCTGAGCATGCACAGCCTCAAGCGCTGTTGGCTCAGCTGCAACAGTAATGGTGGAGAAGAGATCAGTGTTCAGGGTCACTTCACAGATCAGCTCTATGCTTGTGCTTGGGCTGGAGCCAGCAGGCCAATTCAGCTTTGGCATGCAATTGCTATAATTTTACATATCAGCTTCAGATGATCATCTCACAAGCTGCCTTGCAGCTTCTGCTGTGTGGCATATGCGTCAACTACATGCTGCAATACGAGATGGCTGAGCATTGTGAAAATGTCACATTGCACAAAGGTGGGTGATACCAACATTTAGAATCTTGACATCTCTGCGGATGTGTATCGACCGACGTTTCATATTCTGTGTGCCAGCTCATGCATTACACAGCATGACACAAACCTTTAGTTAGTCAAACTTAAGCAAAGCCTGCGAATACCTGCTGTGTTTGCGTCAATCAGCCGGACTAAACTGATTTGCTCTGATTGCCATCGCCGCAGCACCAGAGCAGCAGACTCGCTCGGTCTGATCTTCTCTCTGTAACGAGCTAGCGGGCACATACTGTTGCCCTTGCTCAGCCTTATTCACCGGTGCTCACGTTTGCTCGAGCGTCATGTCGGTCTCGTTGGCGGGCAAGACTGCCCTCGTCACAGGCGCGTACAGTGTTTCATCAGTTATCTCACGTAGCATGCATATGTCAGCTTCCTGCTTTTCCTTCTGTAGTTTCAGGCTTCATTTGTGGCATTGTCTGTAGGATCCACTCAAGGCATCGGTTTTGGCATGCTGAAAGCTTTAGCGGGAGCTGGTGCTGACGTAGTCATGCATGGGCTGGTGTCCCAAGACGAACTAGACCAAAAAACAAAAGCTTTGAAAGATGAGTACGGTGTAAAAGTGGGTCACAGTGCGGCAAATGTCCGAAAGCCACAGGAGATCAGGCAAGATTAGCAATACATGCTGTAGGAGCCTCTAGCTGTGGCAAAGTGTCAGGCATGTGCCGTATCAAATGCATGTGGACTTCTGCAGGGACATGATCAAGCGCTCTCAGGATGAATTCAATGGGCTCGACATCTTGGTCAACAACGTAGGCATTCAGTTTGTCTCTCCAATCCAAGACTTTCCTGAGGAGAAATGGGACGCAATCATGGACGTCTGCTTGAATTCTGCCTTCCACTCCACCAAGGCTGCCTTGCCCTACATGCTAGAGCAGAAGTGGGGCAGAATCATCAACACTGGCTCTATGCATGCCAAGGTGGCATCGCCCTACAAGAGCGCATACAATGCAGCAAAGCACGGCATTGCAGGTCTCACCAAGACTGTTGGTCTCGAAGTGGCTCAGAAGGGCAACATCACATGCAACTGCATCTGTCCTGGGTATGTCTTGACAGACCTGATAAAGAACCAATTGAAAGACACTGCAAAGGCGCGAGGCATCCCAGAGGTCAGTCACAGTCATATGACTGGTGGTTTGAAGTAGTTGCCAGTGTGGCAATGCATACGCCTCAAACAGCATGCTCCAAACACTGTACCATGATGCCCTCATGTACTTTTCATGCATCCACACTGCGCTGCTGCCTGCTTGTGCATCATCAAGGCATATGTACACGCAGCACTGGATTCACTGTCAGGTGAGGTTCACTCTTGGTGAATTACTGTCTGCAAGCTGATGCATTCAGGCTTGCATGCACCATGCCGTCCTGTCAGGCTAAGAAAATAGCCCATCATGGATGGCTGTTGCAGGAGAAAGTGATCAATGATGTGCTGCTGGCTGATCAGCCGAGCAAGAAGTTTGTGCGACCAGAAGAGATTGGAGCCTTGGTGCGACATCTTTGTAGTGATGATGCACAATCATTTCAGGGGGCATGCATATCGATTGATGGAGGCTGGACTGCACGATAACCTTATTCTCTGATTGCCACTGGACAGATGCGCCATATTACAACCTGCATCAGCCAATGAGTCTACACTGCCATAAATCAGAGTCTGCCTACGTGATGTATTGATGTCTCAGTGCGGCTGGCAGTAGGAGGACAGGGCATAGCTAGTAGCTTGACTCACCTATGCTGGTCTATCACTCATAAAGATAGGCTGCCTCAGGATGTACCCCAAAGCTGGTTGTTGTTTCTCCAGTGTTGGCATCAGTCCTGTTAGCAGAGTCTGTGCAGGGTTCAAACTTTAGAACTCAGAGGCTGATCCTTTGTGAGGAACTGCAAGCACTGTCATGCGTATACCCACCAGGCCCACATCGGTTGATGTGGTGTGATTGATGCGCAGACATAAGGTGACCTGCTTGCATAAGGGATGTGACAATGATGTAGAAGATCTTGCAGCAGCTGAATATCACAAACATGTGCTCTGCCCCTCTGCAGTTGCAATCTCATTGGGCAAGTGCAGACGCCGTGAGAGGCCAGGCACATTCTGCTGTCCCATACTGGTTGCAAAACACATCAATTGGTGACCCTGTAATAGCAACGGCAGTGTAGGTGCTGAACCGTCACCTCTGATGTCAGCTCGAGCATAACTACACAGAGCCCTGTAGAGACCTTCAGAATTTGGCAGAAAGTCACTCCATATCTCAGCTGCAGACACGCATTGACCAAGATGTGTTCATAGCTGCAGAAGCGTTTGCAGCAGCTGATCAAAGGCCTGTGACAATGTGCTCAATTCTGCTGAATTTCGACCAAGTTTGAATGCGTGGTGTTTGCTGGCCTGACACCTTTGTAACCTGATCCCTCAACAATTGCTCATAGTCCTGAGGAAAATGATCAGAAAGGCCAGGCACGCTCACTAACAGAGCCAAACGATACAGTGTGCGAATGGGAGATTCCCTCAAGCGAGCAAGGTTGGCAAATGTCTTCAGAAGCTGAATTGGTAGGTACCCGTAACTCTCTATTTTGTGCCACCTACGTATAAGGTCAGTATCCAAGACCAAATCACCAAAGCTAGACAAGAAAACCTCTGTGGGGAAATGGTCATACAACAAAAACATGGGAGGAATCTTGGGGATGATGTCAGCCCCATGGACATATCTGAAGTTTGATTCTGGGTAATTAGCTGATAGCTGTCTGCAAAACTGCGCATCACCAATGCGTGGACCCCCAAATGTGTGCACCCCCTTCACACGCTGAGCCAATTCCTTATGCCCCCTGGCATGCAAAGCTTGTGCAAACACTGCTGCTAGGGCCCCTCCAAGGGAATGACCTGCAGCACACCCACGTGACATTGAGCATTGACTCATTCTCCTGAGTACCCTGGGACTCTGCTCTTCTGTGACTGCAACTTCACAAGTGGCACAAGTGAGCAGTCTTGTTGGCTGGCCGAAGCTTGTAGAATGCTTCTTCAAGTGCCTCAATGGTAAGGGAAACTGTGGCTTGGCATAAGCACTGCAGTACAGCACATCATGCATGCATTGCCGGATGTTGTGTCCGGATGTCTTTGCTCTGTAAGATGTTGTTTGTGATGGTCTTGTGGGCTGCAAGAATGCAACACCAACTTGGAACACTTCCATGCCACCAAGCACATTCTCTCAAATGACCACAGGTTGGAACCCGGAGAAGTGACAGACGCCTTGTCATGCAGCAAATCAATGACCTGGTGCACGATTTGAGCCTGTTCAAGTTGAACAAAGATGAGCTATGTCAGAACACACGACAGGCATGACCTACCTGCAAAGCAAAGCTTCATGGCCAGGTCCTGCTGAGGTCTTTATACAAGGTAAGCATGACATGCAGTGATTTATGAATCTGTCATCGGTTGGGTTGATTTAGGGCCATTCAGGCAGACAGAGCAGCTTGCAGAAAGGGACCTGTCAGGTAGATCTCCTGCTGCTGGTTTCCTTCCTGCAGAGCCTCCACAAGCCTGTCAAACAAGTTCGGCCCCCCTTCTTCTTCGCTCTCATACATCAGCGCTGTCCAGAAGCCATCATGCACCCCACCCATGCCCTCAGGATGACTCATGCTGATGCTCCCACTCGACCTCATGTTGATCAGGTTTGTTGGCTCCGTTCCTCTGAAAGCCACAATCTTGGCCCGGGGCAGATCCAGTACAATAGCTAATGTCCTAGGAACAAAGCCAGCCTTGGAGCGCCTGCTGGCTGCATGTGTGTTGGATTCACGCCGCTGCTTCTTTGTCTGCTTATCACTGGTCAGCAGGTAGCCTTGCAGCTGACAGCCAAAGCTGTTTGATGCGATATCAGAGATGACTTCTTGCTTCTCGTACACCAGCTTCATACAGAGGCTGAGCATGTGAGCTCGGTTCAGACTAGCTGTGTCAAAGTCTGAGGCAGGTCTAGGCTTTGCAACTGAGGAACTGTTGTGGGAGGGACCAGGGGGCTGAGGGTTAGGGCTGTGCTGGGCAAGGGGGGCTGTGAGTTCAGCTGAGCTGTTGAATGGGAAATCAGCAGCCTTGTATTGCTCAGGGATGCTGAAGTCAAAGGCTGTGTGGTTGACAAGTGAGATGGAGCAATAGGACCCATCTGCAAGCTTGTACCAGTTGCCTGCAAGGCAAGCCAAATGTCATGAATGCTGCCTGAATGATAGGATGTATGGGGGACCAATATTACACTGGCTTGTCACGTCTCAGCATGAGCTGGTGAACAGGTACACATGGTCAAACTGAACAGTGCTGCTTTGCGTGCAGAATGTGTAAAGGTCGCACAGCCTATTTCCCCTTCTCTTCACCCAACCCCGCCTTTGACACAAAGGAGCCAACGTACCAGTGACTTTTGCATAGCCATCTTCAAGGTGAGGAGTGAGCCACTTAAGTATCTTGTCAAGCCGAAGCAGCTCAAACCCACGAAAAACGATGTTGTCAAACAAAGCTGTGTAGGACAGCAGCAAGGACTCTCTGAGGTAGCCATTGATACGGTCCCTGGCGTTCAGGCTGGGCTTGGGAACTGCAGCCTTGATCCCAGGCTTGGACTCTGCCTGCTGTCCTGAATGGCTATGAAGCTGGGACTTGTGGGTGCACAATCCATGCAACAGCAGGCTGCTGCAAGGTGTGGAAAGCAGGTTGCTTTCATGTCTGCAGACAGGGTTGTGCCACAGAAGAGGCACAGGTCTTCCAGGTTGGTTGAAACTGTGTGTGGCTGTGCCAAAAGGATACAAGCTAGCTGGGTCATGTCTTGAAGCTTGGGAGGCCTGCCAATGCAGGTTGCGCCGTGCCGCGAGACTTGCAGCACAAGCAAAACGTGCCTGCCTCAAGCACATCATCGTTGCACTGAGGGCAGCATGCAACTGGCATGTTGACTGTCAAGCTGTCCTGCTATCATGAGTCGGTGCTGCAGTGCTGGCGTACGAAAGCTCCACGACATGTCGAGATGACACAATATTTTTGAAAGTTTCGTGGTGTTGTAACTGTTTCAGCTATATTGTGCCGAGGAACACCTGAAGCGTCCAGCTAGGATCACGCTCAACTCTGTGCTGCATTTCATACATTTGCTTGTTTGCACCTGCCGCGTTTTGAAACAGCGGTGCCATTAGCAAACAATGTCTGCGAGATGCTCAGCGTGTTGGTTACCAACAGTTGGTATGTGCCATGGCTTCTCGTCGCTTCGTCTCCTCCAGTAAGCTTTAGTAAGATTGCTTAGTAAGGCTGTGGCACGTGTATGATGATCAAAGCAGCGCTTTGATTGACAGCATACCAGCCTCGCTCAGAGCTCTGCACCGCCGCAGGGTTGTGATCTCTTGGGTTCTATGCTCTCAGCTCGTGCAAGACAGGGCCTGTAAGCGTGCTAGTCAGCCTGTGGACTGACAGCATACTAGCCTTGGTGTCCATTTCGTAATTACTGGCGCCAGCTGCGCATAGCTCCGCGTCTCTGTACAAGGCCTGCAGAGCTCAGTGTCTTTTGCAAATGACGCTACGATGCTGGTGAGTCGAATACGAGCCTTCCTTCCACGTGCTTGTTGTTCTGCGCCCACTGTCGTAAGGTTCCGTGGACCAGTGCTCAAGGGTGCTGCAGGTGACGGGATGACTTTCACCACACAGCCGGAGTCAACTTCGCATGGATCTTGAACCAGACGATCGACAGCCTGAAGACCTGGTGTCCTCGGCCTCTCAGTCAGAAGCGGACCTTGGACACGTCCCGTGCCAGCTCCACTTTAGATGCTTGCATCACGGCATTGGTGCTTGCTCAGCCAGGAACGAAACTTTAGTTGCTGCTCTGCAAGCTTTCAGAGCAGTAGCCTGGTGCAGCGGCTGGCGCGCTGCTAACTGTTCTCGTGGGTTTGGCAACAACGCAAGATGTGATGAGGTTCTTTTGGCCACAGCGTGTGAGGATGCTGAGACATCAAGCAGAAAGCTAGGCATGTCTGTGCGCACAACTGACAGTTTGCTGGAGGCCATCCACTGCAGTGCATGGCACTGCGCTAACACCAAGTTTGGAAACAAATTTGATGCTGAGGAGGACTTACAGACAACTGAAAAGCATTGGGCAACAGTCAGAAGGGGCGCTGAGTTGGATACTGATGTTGTTGCTGGGCTTCAAACCCTTGTTTGGAATGCATGTTGGTGCACAGTAAATTGGAGGAATGGATCTGACTCAGCTCGAAACAATGTAAAAATGGAGCAGCGGTGCGCGCAAGGGTTGGGTCTGTGCAAGAAGGCTGCTTGGGCTCCACACATGAATCACAGGAAGTGCAACAAGGAGATGGCATGGAAGCAGACAGCTGCAGCAGACTACTTGTTTTCTGACAGTCTTGCTGCCATTGCTGAGCGGGGTGGAATGAAACACAGGAAACTTATATTGCAGCAGAAGGTCAAGAAATGCATGTACAAGTTCAACAAGAGGAACAAGTGACTTCATGTGCAGCGTTTGCTGTCACTGCGTTGTGCTGAATGGTTATGACTGCCTTTCGCTCAGGCCCCAAATTACAACGTATGCTACCCTGTATGGTGTGTGACACGTTACAAATCAAAGTGTATTTGACATAAGTACACTGCTATTGCGCCAGTGATTGTTGTGCATGATTGTTCCCTTATGTTTGAAAATCAAGTACTTTGAAAATCAAGTACGATATTCAGCATAGAACATCAGCTTTCGTTGATACAAATACTTGCTGAAAGCATTATGTTTGAAACAAACGTTCTTGCGTCTTTACAGTACAGTATTCCTACATTCATTGTCATGTAGAAGTAATTTCATACTCTGGTCAAAGCAGTCTCAGTTCAAAGACAACGCTGCTGCTGTCTGGTCTCTGATATGTTTTTGACTGAAACTGCTTCAGTCACCACGGCAGCAGCAGTGGTGAAACACAGCATATGCGCAGCTATGGGGATGTATGAAGGTCCAGAGGCGTGGGGAGGAAACAAGTTATCAGTGTAACAAGTTCGTAAACATGAAATGATTGTGTTTCACCTTGAGCACACTCACTGGCCTTTCCAATATCTGGAGTAAAGCTCGCAGGCAGCAGGGCACACAATTAAAAATGGCTGTACATTCGCATTCATCTTTAGTGTTGACATGCTCTGTAAGCTTGACAAACGTTTTGTTGACGAAAAATTAAATTGACACAAAGCAGGCCACATCACTTTGCTGCTGAGAGGGTCAGTCTGAGGGTGATTTCTTGCGGTACACATGCAGACGATGTTCGAACAGCCAACATGGCTGCTTCTGCAATGTCTGATGGCTGCAGACAGCGCTCAGCAACAAACATACCCTCTGTCATTGGTGTGTTGACAGCTGCTGGATGAATGCAAACCACCTTTACATTGTGTTGCCGCAGAGCCTGCACATGTCACACCATTCATGAGCAACCAGCTTCATTGATGCAGATTTGCACTACTGACTTGCAGCAATCATCACCAACATCATTCTTTTCATGCAATGCATATTGAAGGGCTTTGCATGCAGGTTGATGGCATGCAGCAACAGCTGTCAACTGCAAATACCTATGCATAACATGACATCACAGTCAGGCATAATTACAAAAGGCATGGGTCTGTGGGGTGCTCATATATTCCTTGCAGTCTAACAAAAGGGGCATTGCTTGTATGATCATAGCATTACCTCATAACAGCTCAAACTCCAGCCTCTCAGACCCCATTTGCTGGCAGCATAGACTGGGGTGGATTTCATAGGTTCAAGGGCAGCAACTGAGCCCAAATTGATGATCAAACCTTCCTGCAGCAATAGGCTGCAGAGTCGTGTTTCCCAAAAGTCCAGCCACAATGCTACAGATAGCAGTACACATGCCGATGCGCAGCAACTGCATATTACACATCAAGTCTGGCACCAAGCTGTACAATGAGTGTGATGCTACATCCCCTGGCACTATACATGTATACACACTGCCAAACACCATGTGTGGTCTATTGTGGATGCCAGCTCTGAAATGCAAGTACATGCTGCCAGCTACGATACAGGAACATGTACACATGCATCAAACAAGGTGCAGCAGTGCCAATATCAAGGTCATACCTTCTTCTCTACCATGGCTGGAGAAAAGGCTTTGGTGAGTGCCATGGGGGCCAGCAAGTTCAGCTGGATACATTTCTGCCACTGGCTGATATCACCTGCAAGCAACAAAAACCAGTCAAGACACAGTGCACGGGTTTTGACGCTATGGCACCGTTTCATCGAGTCCATTGCTTTCAATGGTCAGATGTCCAAGTAACATACAATTGCACCTGGCTATAATCACAGGTTTGATTACCGGACATTCTGTGCTTATATCAAGTTGTGGCTATACAGAGTACAACCACAGCTCAGTGCGAGCCCATCGTTGAGTGTGGTTATATTGAGAAAACGTTGTAAATGTCATCAAGCCGATTTCAACATTATGAGCTTGCTAGATTCATACTGATCTCTGTTACTGCCTCTGTGAGAAAAATGAGGTAGTTTATGCTGGCTGCTGCATAGCAATTTTGCTGAAAAGAATCTTAGCAAGCTTGTTCTGATAGCGCTGCAGCTCAACCTCTTCAGTGGCAGTAAACTCAGGGCGCTCAGAGCAACAAAGGCAGCCAGCGTCTTGGCATGCCTGGCCTGCAAGTGCCAACTTAGACAGTGCTTCATCCAAGTCAGCTCAAACGACACTGCAGCAAACTGATGACTACAGGGTTCCCAGCAGAATTACCGCCAATTAGGGCATTTTTGCCTTAGGGTATAGGGTTTTTGTTCATTTCCCCTGGATATACTCACAAAATTGGGGGTCTGGGCCGTGGTTATACGCAGTGTGGTAGTGCTTATACCCAAGGAGTTTGCAATGCAAATGACTTGGTTCCCGTAAAAAGTGTGCTTGCATCGTGTTTGTGCTTATATGTGGTGTGGTTATAGCCAGGTACGACTGTACAAGAGGGAGAATGGCCACCTTCTGTTGGGCTGCCTTGACCCATCACTCCAGCACAGTTGACCAGGACATCGCAGTGCTTGTGGTCATTCTGGAAAGCCGCTGCAAACTTGTCAAGGGAGACAGAGTCCCCCAGGTCAACAGAGTATGTTGCCACTTCTGGGGCACCTTTGTCCTTGCAGGACTTGGCAACCTGTACAGTACACACACAATATCATCTATGCACGCCAGTATTGTAGTTGGCCAGTCAAAAATCAAGTGCTACAGTGGACAAATCTCAAAACAACAGTCACGCTTACCTTATCCAGGGTATCTGTTGACCTCGCCACTAAGGCAAGGTTGGCACCCTCTGCAGCAAAAGTCTCTGCAATTGCAGCACCAATGCCTTTGCCACCCCCTGTCTGCAGTCACACATAGCTTCAACTCCAGGCACCATGTGAGCAACAACCCACGGGACTGATCCAGGCTGGGCTGCCCATAGCTGACAATGCTGCTACAATTGTCTGCTGAATGCAACCCTGATGTCAATTTTGTAGGGACAGGCACAGCACGGCATGCATGTAGGCGCATTGTGTGTCTGCCGTCATGCATATTGTGCATATGCAACCTGCAGCTGAGTTGTCATACCACGATGCACCATTTGCCGGACAGCAGTTTGCTTGGCGACGGCATGGTTCTGCAACGACAATGAAACGGTGAATGCCAGTAGATGGTTGATTCCTGCGGGTTTGGTCGCTAGCATATCCATACATACACAGTAACGCAAACAAGACGCATTGCAGCTGTATGGACCCCAAAACAGCGATAATTATCAATGGGCTCACCTGGCTAACACTGGGAGCTGCAGGACGTTGCGTACAACGCTTGCAGTGTCCCTGCGAGTTGTCACTGCCGACAAATTACGCGCTTACGAATGCTGACCAAAGCATAGCACAGCACAGCACAGCACATCTTGTCCCATGGCCAAGGCCGTGCTTGTTTTGTTGTTCGTCATTCTGCTGGTTGTCGTCCTATGGCACACTCAAGGCTTGCAGGGTTTGCGGACAGACTTCACGCGCGGATTCCATGATGATCTTGAGTACACAATTGAGTACTGATATACTCAGTAGCTTAAGTCTTGATGGTCCAGATCCAGGTCTCGCAGAACTGCCGAAATTAAGCTCATGCCAGTCCATCGAGTAGACAGGCTGCTCCAGTGGCTGTTTGCCAAGCTGGCTCTGCCATTCCTGACATTGTGCCTACTATCCAGAGTCAGCAAGTCACTGCAGCTATCTGACACAGGCTTCCCTGCTGTACTTGACAATCTACACAATTTACATAGCTTGACCAGGCCGAATGAGGTACTCCGGCCGGAGAAGTCAGCTCATTACTGGTTCCTTTGGGGGATCAGAAAGCTCTATGTGCCAATCACCATGTGGCTCGGTATATTTGTCTCAGCTGCACACAGAGCATTTTGCAACAGCTTGACTATGTGCATTGCCCTTGAGATAATGACATTTTTTGGTATGGCAAGTTGCACTTACTTGCAAGCACAGTGTTTGCCTTGTGAATCTGCAGGACTTGCAGACCTTGCATTGTGCAATGGACCAAGATGGGCTGCTATCTTCCCTGTGGCAATTGCTACAGCATGTAAGGCAATGGCAAAATGCCTACCCCAGGGAAAATTTACACACACAGATGTGCTGGAGTTGCACACCATAAGTATGTCATCTGTCATCATTGTCATCAGCTTCCTTCTCTACCAGATAAGCCGCCTGCTAAGTTTCTCTGCTAAGGATTCGAAGACCCAGTTCGACACGTCCGACTGTGACAATCCAGCAAGGTGGGATCAGCATCTTTCACAGCATGTAGTCAACCATCCAGCGGCAGGTTCGCGAGATGGCCACGTGCAGACGACCCAAGAGCAGCGCTGACATGCAAAGCGATTGTAAGCTGCTCAAGGTTCTGTATCATAATGTTATTCTTGCAGAATGTAGGATATAAAATGTCAAGTGATAAGCTTTTTGTTCACGGTCAAGCTACGTTGACGCAAAGTGTACCCAGAAAATGCACCTGGCTTACCTTTTGACCACAGGAGATCAAACTAATCTTGCTGATGTGCTGCTGCACATGTATGCTGCTTGACATGCAGGCTTACAGAAATGAATCATTGACCTTGTCATGCCAGCTTTGCACATCACAAGAAGCACTGGAAGCAGTTGGGTAATTACAGCAGCAGACCCTCCTGGTGCAGAGGTTCCACAGTGTGATGGCAAGTATGTGGCTGTTTTAGACAGTGTTAAGCTGCTTTAGTCCTGTTGCCACCATGATGAACATTGCATTCTTTGTGAAGTTATTTGGTCCAGTGGTACAAACATCCAACGCTTGTAATAGCTACAGCTTGTGTCTATCTCAGGCACCTGTCCTACTTGCTGACATGCGTCATGCCTTTGTCCATAGCGACCACCAACATTTCACTGTTTAATGTGCCCCATCATTAGGAAAAGTCATAAACGCATGCAATTGCATGTGCCTTTTCTTTTGGTGTCAGTACTTCCCAGAAGAGATCACACGCGTACACAGACAGGGTACTGACTACGGTACGGTGACATCACAGAAGGAACAATGCTGCGAATGGTGGGATTTATTTCGGCCCTGCAGCATCGGGTGCCATGACCCAAGGAAATTCGCACTAGGGCGGGATAGTTCATTGTGTTATCTTCTTTCTCCATCGCAAGCACAACGGTGCAGTGATCACACGTCAGCAGCAGCACAGTAGTGCACAGCAGCACACAAGATTTTCAGGCAGTGTCTGGCAAAAGGTTAGTCGCTGGTCTTTGATCTCACACCTTGAATCTGCAGAGTAAACCTACTTGCGGCACACAAAAACAGTCAGCACTCCTGAATTTGAGAGTGTATTCCACTCGCGAGTCTGCAGGGGATCGATTCGCAGGCTGAAGCCCTTATGGTCGAAATCCGTGACTTCGACAAGCCGAGGGCTGGTGCAGGTGCCGGCCACACTTGTCTACTTGGCTGACGTCTCTTCAGAAAGGCTGTACAATCGTCAAACGCCTATCTCTCTCTTCCATGTGCTGCACAAAGCACCAGGCCTATGGGAGCTTCTGCCCAACTGCTCGCGCCAGGTTGTGTCAACAACCTGTTCATACTTGCACAAGTGGGTCAGGGGCAACATAAGCTGTGTCAAGATCAAACATGCAGTCCAGTTGTCAGGTCTTGCTGCCCAAGATTGGCCAAGTCTTGCTGGGGTCAGACTGCATAAGGATGATGACGACTAGTGCTTTGACTCAAAAAGAGCCTGCTGCAAGGAAGGTGGCTCAAATCACCTTTGAAAAAAGGAAACCAGTAACAGATTGATGGCAATGACTATAAGGAGTTTCATTATGCCCTTGGCATGATTCGGTGCTCTTGGTCAGTCCCTGGAGCAGTTCTGGACGACAGGCAGACTTTGATCTCACACCTCAACAATGCAAAATCCTCTCTCATTTTAATGACAGGGAGAGGGGCAAGACAACTGGCATCATTGTTGGTCCCCAACAGCAGTCTCCATACAATGATGAGCCCCAGAAAGGCTCTTCAGCCCTGCACTTGCCTAGCAATCTCTGGTCTTATTTTAGCAGTCAGGAATGGCCAAAGACAGAAACTTTAATCAACAATGCAGTCCAGCCTGTGCTCAGGGTTTCATGGGGTGTAGCTTTCCAAAATTGTCTTACTTTCTTTGGTGTGAAATTAGGCTCAGCGCAACTGTTTGTGCAGTGCTAAGTGAGTCCTGCCTGACCATGTTGACGCATTTGTCACTTTCTGACCATGGCTTGCATGCACATGCAGCTGGTCTCCCCGCACTGCTGCTGGCTTCCTGGCCAAGCCTTAGCGGTCCTCACCTTGCCAACAACAACCTTGACCTGTTGGCTGTGAATTTATTGAGCAAGACTTCCTGGTGTGAGAAGCTGGAAGACCTCGATTTGAGTGGTAATGCTTCAGGTGAAGCTGCTTTGAGGGTGGGTCAATGGGACAATGTGAGCAGGTGCAATCTTGAGCATTGCAGTATGGGGAGCCGCGAAGTGGTCACTTGTCTTGCTCAGGTGCACATCCCAAAATTGTCGAGTTTGAAAGTTCTGGCAATCGGTGTGAGGCAGAGCTATGGCATGTTTGTCAGGTGGGCAGTGGCCTTGTCTCAAAAGGGGTACCCTGACTCAGTGAGGTTTCAGGATCTAGATGCATGTGATGTTAACCTTCTTGGTGTGTTTCGTAAGGATTCAGACTGTGAAGCCAACCAAAAACTGGTCCACTTTTACCCCGTGAAAACCAGGGCAGCATTTTCTGAAACGTTATTCAGTTGCGAGATGTAGACACAATTGTTTTCGGGTCTGCTTGCATGACTTCAGCAAAGATCAGCGCAACTTGACCGTGTTGTTCAGGACTGGTACACAAAATACAAGCAGTATATTCTAACCTCCCGGTGGTGCAATAAGTCTTGGACTTGTTCTATTTAATGTAAACAGTGTATCAGTCGCAAACGATTGGTGACCAAAGCTTCTTCATTGCAAGTCCATGCAGTACTTGACATGCAGAATTGTAAATCTACATGTTCAATAAGTCTTCTTATGGGCAGATCAAATAGTGCAACAGCTTGAAGAAAACAGTGTAATAGCCTAAATGTGACAGCTTTACAGGGAAAGTACATCTTACAGGCAGACACACGTCTGTATTCAGACTTGTAACAAAAACACAATATACTCCAGGACTAGTGGTACATACACACAAGCAAGCCACAATGTCCAAGGCACATCACAATTTTTATATTTACACTGGTCAGTGCTGAGTAACAAGATAATACCAAAGTATCATCTTATGGTTAGCGGAAAAATTGTCCAAAGAGCTGTAGCACATTCAGCAGAGGATCTAAGCTGTCCTGGCTGCTGTGCGTCCTCTGCTGACTAGGACGCTGCTGCAGATGCTGTTGTCCACTCTGTAGCATATCCAGCAGAGAATGTAAGCCGTCCCGGTTCTGCTGTTGCTGCTGTTGCTGTTGCTCACACAGTAGCCCCTGCAGCAGAGACCCTAAATTGTCCTGGCTGCTGTTTGACCTCAGCTGCTGCTGCTGCAGCTGCTGTTGATCTCTACTCTGTTGTTGTAGTTGTCTCTGATGTTGCTGCTCTGATTGCCTCGTGAATTCAGCAAAATCTGCAGTCACACTGGCAGTGTATTCCTGAAGCTGAGACATGACTTGCAATAAATTGGGGGCTGCCATGCTTCTTGCATCATTGAGTTGTTGGTTAGCTCTCTGTAACTCAAGCTGCTGAAAATCCCAAACCAGAGGACGATCTTCCACCGACACAATGCGAGCCAGTAAAGACTGCACGTTGCTCTGCAGATCATCCATATCCTCCGTGATTGTTGTGGCTGTCTGATGCTCTGGGATTAGTGAATGTTCGTCAGCAGGGATGCCGCGGAGACCAAACAGGTCTGGCAGATCGGACCTTCTGCTGATGTCAATCTCACGCCTGGCTTCTGTAAGGCGCAAAATGGCTGCCAGGTCTTCCAAGTCCTCTCGCGGCTGTGGAGCGGGTGTATGATGAGCCTGGCTTGGCAAAGTTGCCTCGTCTCCGTTGTCTCCAAGGGTTGGCTGGTCTCTTCGGCAAAGCGGGCACCTGTGACTCCTAGAACGGTGTCTTGAGATACATTCACGGCAGAAGGGATGACCTGCGATCGTACATAAACTGGGTCAACAGCGTGTGAGTGTTCTCCTGCAAAGAGGTCAAGCACGAACTACGACGAGGAACAGCAAAATGACAGATCTAGAGAGCCTAGGCCAAATAACTGTCTCACCGCATTCCAAAGCTATCACGCCCCCGTTCATGCCCAAAGGGTCCAAGCAGATGTCGCAGGTTAGGTCGGTGTCCCCCATGGCGCCAGGCTCCGCGCGGCGCTTGCTCGGAGGGAAGAATGGCAGCCCCACAGGTTGCCCCAAGCTGTGAAATGAGAAGCTCCCAGGGCAAAGCAACGTGGACAACAATCCGCAGGCAACGATGTCTTGTCCGCGTGGTCATGCGCGGCGACGCTGCAGTCGGGCACGGGTCAGTTCCTCAACAGTTCCTTGGATGAGTCATTCACGGTCACGTGTGAAAGCCATTTGTCGCATGCAACGTTCCAGTTACTAGTCGAAGCCTTCGGTGAGGCTTACCTGCGTCCGTGCAACAACAGCAGACTCTACTGGTGATTGCTGCATGTCTCGAGGTTTCAGCAGAGCTAGGAAGCTCAAGCACGCACGGACATGTGCGAAATAGATCTTGGCATTTCAAGTGACTGGGTACTGAAAGGACAAGGGAATGCAAACGCAGTCTTTGGCTTCTCAGGCGCTAACACATCTTTGGTAAGTCATTATACTGCTGCTTTTCAGCCTTCTATCCTTCCTGCTATAGTCCTCCTTGAGTGGAGTCACACCTCACTGTGATACCAGGTTGGACGAGTGTTGCGGATTCGCAAGGTACCCACGGAATCTGGCTTCGACAGCTTCCATGTTCCAGTTGACCAGTTGACAAGGGAAATTTGGGGTAAGCTTCTGCCAACCAGCACAATTGCTTTTGGCTGACCCTTACATGCCCTGTTATTGCATGTCGTTGTCATAGGTACTGGTCTTGATGACAGCCAGGATGTCAGCCGAATATTTGCAGCAGTACTGGGGACAAAAGACCATTTGTTGCTAGGGGTAAGATTGAAGTCACGTCCACCTGTGTGACCCATTCCTACTGCACTGAGCTGAAATACTCATACTCTATGCCATGCTGCATGCTACTGACTGTCTGACTTTTTGAGTGCAGTGTTGCTGTTTCTTGCATATGCCAATCATTTCCAGGCCAGGTGACGGGAGTACATTGCCTGCATTGATTGACCATAGGCGAGCTGACACGCAGTCTGCCTCCTGCAGGTACAGGTCCAGCTGTCAGAAGAGCTGCAGACTGGTCTCATCAATCAGCTTTGCAGCATCAGCAGCAGTAGCAGCACCGCAGCTCAGACAGCTTTTCTGTCTCGTTCAGCTTGCCTTTTGCCTGACTGTACTGTCTTTCTTCCTGCACAGTCTATTACCTGTGTTGCTTCTGATGTACAAGAGCTCCACAGCACCTCATCTTTCACCTCAAACAGCCCTATGCATGGCTGTGAGACAGCTCAGCCAGCCATGAAGACACCAGCGCCTGTGCTGTGTGTCGAAATCAAGCACAAGTGGGGCATGCTGCCGACATCTCCTGCCATTCCCACCAAGCATGAAGTCAAAAAGCACAAGTCCAGGTTTCAGCTTCATCAAAGGCTGAAGCTGGCTCAGGTATGTGTGCTGAGCATGTGGTAGGCAGCAGAAGCCTCAAGGATGTGCCATCAATAATGTCACCGTCTTGTGAATGAACAGCTCCTAGTTGGCGCTCTGACAGACTGTATAATGAATGCACACCAATGTTGCCAACGTTATTCCCTGCTACAGAAGTGATAATGACATGAGAAGAACTCTCCAAGCTGGGTCCAGGCTCACATCACAATATCTAACGGCGCATTTGTGAACTGCATCTGTTCTTGTCATCAGATGGCTTCATGTGTGACCAAGAGCTTGTGTCTATCTACAGTGTGTGATGTGCCAGTGATGTTGCAACATTACACTGCTTTGTAGACAGGATAACTCGCTGTCTGCTTTTGTCCATGTCAACGCTTGCAGGGCAAAACCAAAAGCCTGAGTCCTTACGATCCTTTAGACCTCTTTTCCACAGAACCCTTGAGAATGCAGCGTGCCCTTAAAGCACTGCTGGCCTGCCCCCAGAACAACCTCAAACTGTTCCTGGATGGGCAACCTGTACAGCTCTTGGATAAGGCATCAGCTCTGCACCAAATTGGAGTTGCTGTGCATCAGGCCCTGCTTTCATGCCCAGATGCCACTGATACTGACAACCCAGTGGACCTGCTGGCCAGCCTTCTGCAGGAAGCGCTCTCAAGGACAGGTATTTCTTTCCCCAATTGCATAGAACAGTCATTTTTCAAGCTGCCATCGGTCTCTTGTCACCGAGCTAGACATAGTGCAAGTATAGTGTTGCCTGTGCATGCCTATAACTGTGGGGGGGGGGGGGGGGGTAATCTGTTAGGGCAGCATGGCATGTGTCATGATAGCATACTGTACATGTCCCACCTTTTCCATTTACAACCCCGCCCCTTAGCCTCTGCGTGCAGCTCCAATGTGTCTGTCCAGGAACTTATGGAGTGATGTGCATAACATTCTAGGCTGCATAAAAGCTGATGAATTTCCCTGACTTGCAGGACAGAATTGTGTTGCCTTTCAACATAGCAATCTGCTAGGGTCTGGTTATCCATTGTCAACTGTTTAAGCTTTGTGCTGGGATGCAACCAAGCTAACGATCAAGACTGAATTCAGCTTGCTAAGCAACCTTGTTCTGCTGTTGCTGTTTATCACAAGCCAAATCTTTGCTCTGTGGTGTTGCGCCCTGTGGCAGTCAAGCCAAAGCAGTACAATGCAACATGGCAGACTGCATGTATCGTAGCTTGTATGACAGCATGCATTGCAACAGCAGAATGTTGATGCTGGGCTGCTAAGCTTGATGATGTGTGCAGGAGTGTTGCAGAAGCTCTTAAGCATTCAAGCGCTGGACGAGCATGATATCGAAGGCATCTATCCCCTGTACCAGCATGTCTTGCAACAGCTGAAAGCCTCTTCTACGGACTGCACTGGGGCTTCTGCTGCAACGCTGAGTAGTCCAGTAGCCATTGGGCAGCATAGTCTTGACGCTTTGCAGCCATGTCAAGCATATATGCACCAGCTGTTGGATCTGAAATGGTCGGAACAGATGCAAATCCTGCAAAACTATCTCCTTGCAACAACTGCCAAGGATTGCAGCCTCATGATTGCTATACAGGCTGTGCCGCAACCTTACTTGCAGCTGAGGAAAGACAGTAGGGCTCAGCTGCATAACAAATTGAGCCCTCAGGAAACTTTGAGCAGTCCTGCTCTTGCTTGTCCACTGCAATTCAAGTTGACAGTTGTTGACCTAGACAGGAAGGCCCATGCCAAAATTGATGCACATCACCGCCTTGACCAGGAGATAATGTTTTGCGTGCAAGAAAGACCCGTGTAATCCTCTCTTGCGCACATCAAGGAACTTGCTGCTAGCTTTGATGCTGCAATCTATTGTCTTGCATGTGTACAACCGCTGATTGCAGGCTTGCATGATTATGATCATCGTACTGGCTGCAATCAGCCTCGTCATCGTGGTAACTTTTGACCTGACTGGCTTGCTGGATGGCGCTGCCTATAGCCCACAGGAACTATTCCCTGACCACATGACATGTTTTTTGGGTATGACTCATGGTATGTTCTTGGTTCCAGGCACCTATTAAGCAGAAAGGATGAGTGAAGGGTTTATGTCCTGCCTGTGTCAGCTGTGATGTAG
>JAYKYS010000665.1:0-28273 GCA_036924285.1 Asterella californica
TATGCATTTCCTCTTGAAAGCCCGGGTTGATGTGTTCTCAACAAACCAGCCATCACTAGGTCATTGGTCATGATACATGGCATGGAGGGGAGAAGCAGCAAAGGTGCAGCTGCAATGTGACCAGGAGCATACCAACACAGCTTTCTCAGTAGCTGCATACGCATACTTGCATCATGTGGTCCCCTGCTCTCCAGATAAATGCCCCTTCCCCTAAAGTGACCCCCTCCCTGGGCCCCCCCTCCCCCCAGCATCATGCGCCTGAATAGCCGCGTCAAAGCATACATGTCTGGCAGTAGTGATCTGTGTGAGTGCAGGTGCATGACACTCAAGATGTGACCGTGGCCAGTGTGGGGCATGCCATCAAGCATGGGGTCAGCCCTACTGTGCTGGCTAGATTCCTGGTCCTGGGCATGCCAGGTGGCGTCATGATGGCTGCTGATGCTGCCAGCTTTTATGTCACTACTATCATGGCCAGTGTCCTAGGTACAATAGCTGTTGCTCTCCTGCTGAATGTGCTAGGCCGGCCAGGCAGGCTGGCAAGCATGTGTTTCATGTCTGAAGTTAGAATGAAACTCATCAACTGTACTCGCCTATGCTGTTGTCCTTTTCGGTCTTGTCCTTCACCAGTTGTGTCCTGCTCCTTGCCCTCTTTAGGGTCTTTGCAAGCACCAAAGCCTTGTATGGACACACGCTTGCAGCTCTGTCTGCAGGAGTCCAGTCCTGGTGACCCATCTCACAGTATGGTTGCCACGCATGTCCTCTGTGGCCAAGCACACTTTGTTGCGTCTGTGCTGATGCCGCCGTGTCATGCAGCCACACATGCACTGCAAGTCATCATCTCATGACGTTGAAAGCGATGACTCATGACTTGTCTGTCATGTGTGCAGGTGAAGCTTGGCATGTCCACTGCTGCAACCATCCGAGTAGACAACCTGGTTGGAGCCAACAGACCTGCTGAGGCTCGCCTGTCAGGTCCTGTACTTGCCTTTCAGGGTCTGCACTTGCCTTGTCAGGTTCTGCTTTTCCAAACATGAACCTGCATTTCAGATTCAGCACTTGCCTCTGTGTTAATGCACTTGCCCTTTGACTTCTACGCTTGCATTTAGAGTCTGTGCTTGCCTTTCACCCTGCCCTTGCCCTTCAGGCTCTGCACTAGCCTCTTGGGCTCTGCAGTTGCTTTTGCAGAGTGGTGCCCTTGCCCTGAAGTCTTGCTCTTGCCAGTCAGGGTCTGCACTTGCCTTTCAGGCTCAATCTATTTGCCTTTCAACTGTGCCTGCATTCAACTCAAGCCTTTCATACTGTACGTGGCAGCCCTATATGTCCTGCACGCTTACTTCTGCTCTGTCTTGTGACTGTCTAGCAGCAGCTATCTGTGTGGCAGTCACAGCTGCACTTAGCCTAAGCCTTGTTACTGGTCCCACATGCATTGGCTACTCTGACTCTGCCATGTAGGAGATGTGGAAAGTCATGGAGATCATTGGGCCAATGTGATTGTTGCCATCATTACAAACAGCATCATTCCCACTTGCGGCCTGTCATGTGACCAACAAGCATCATTCACACATTGGGTACGTGGGCACGTTGCCTATCAACTACTGTTCTGCTCCCTGCTGCTGCTGCTCTACAGCATCATATCCTGAGATTTGCCTAGGGGCTGCCTGAGTCACGACAGCAGATCAGTCATCCACACAATTTGCATTTGCCTACTCTTTATGATCAGCCTTCTGCTGGAGGTCATTACATCCTGAGATCTACCTGACATTTGAAGGACACAGGACGAATTCACAAGCGTTGGCAGTGCATCGCAAACATGTGAAACTGACTCCTCAACCTTAGACCCTAACTGACTCCTTACATAGGGTTCTGTGTATGGTCACCAACTACAAGTGGAGGGGCGCATTGACTGTCGTTGCTGGCCGTGCAGGGTATCTAGCGGTGTTCCTAGGGGTGCTCTTCATGGCCCTGGCCGCTGTCTTCCTGTTCTTCTTTCGCCACCAGATCGGCCCCTTGTTTGTGGACGATAGCCCGGTGGGGAGGGAGGTGGCTGGGGTGGCCCCCACCTGCGCTGCCTACCAGATGCCTGATGGGGTGTATGGGGTGGCTTCAGGGGTCCTCAGGTATAGCTTCCTGCAAGCTTCTCACATTGCTCTGTGATCCAAACCAAGAGGAAGTCTATGCCACTGTGTTGGGGTCAGGTTAGCGGTGAGGGGATGGCATGGGGAGGAGGGGGGACCAAGTTAAGGCGTGCCCTGACCATGATCAGGGAGCAAGGGATGCGACCGGGGCGGGGGGGGTCGGGGTAGGAGGGACTTTGAGAGTGTGCACTTGTTTGCGCGGGGGGGGGATGGGGGAGGGGGGGACGGGGAGGCAAGAGGGGGTGTGCGTCTGCAAAGAGGAACCAGGGCCAAGCGGGTCTGCGGTAAAGAGGGGGTTGGCGGCAAGAGGGTGTGCGTGTATGTAAAGAGAGCGGGTGGGGGGCAGGGGGGGGGGGGGCATCTCTGAGGAGAGTGCTGGCCACAGTAAGGGAGCAGCAGTGCATTGGTGCATAGGAGGAGGCAGGGGCCTTATGAAGGGGTGTGCATGTTGGCCAAGATGGGGCAGGGTAAGGGGAAGTGCTGATAAGAGGTGGTGTGGGCGTCTGCCAAGAGCGCGCGGGGGGGGGGGGGGTGCTTGGGGAGTGCTGGCCACATTGTGCGAGATGGGGGCATTGGAGGGGGAGAGGGTTCATGAATGGGTGCACACGTCTGCAAAGAGAGTATGATGTGCGCGTCTGCAAATGTGGGGTGAGGGGCAAGAGGGGAGCGGATAAGGCGGAAATGCGTGTTTGCAAAAGAGGGGGGAGGGACAGGTCTGCTGTAAAGGCAAAAGTTCAGAGTGTGTTGTTTGATGGTCAGCCAGAGCAGCTTGCATTGGAGCGCCTTCTGACCTCAAAGTATGCTCAGGGTATTGCTGCGTGGCTGACAGCATCAGCCGCACCTCTTCTGCTGCAAGTCGGCCTGAACATTGTAGGCCCTTGAATACCTGCAGCATTTGTGCATGCACGCGCTCTCACTTCCTGCTATGGTTATCACTGCAATACTGCACAACTGCATCTCTGTTGATGCCTGTGCTCCTCCCCCCCAACTCCCACCCCCCCTTACATTTGTTGCGTAATGTCCATGGTGCTTCTTGCTGGTTGTGCCTAAAGGTGTTGTTGCTATTGCGCGCTGATTCCAGACTGAGTGCTCATTCAGGGGGTTGGGCAGACAGGCATCACTGATGTGGTTCAACATCATTGGCTTCTGGGCAGTGGCTTCTCAACAGGCTACACCCTAGCCTTCAGGGAGGGTTGGGGTCTGCCAGGGGTCTGGTACGGCATTTTCAGTGGGGTCATGACAACAGGTCTGTCATCTGACTGGTTCCCTTTTCTCTGAATGTCACAACACCCTGGGGTCTGCCTGAGGTGTGCCTGGGTGTGGTGTGGCAGTCCCATTGGGGTATCAATATCACCTCAATCATTAGGATAAACCGCTCCCAAGCCCTAGCTGCTGTTGACCTCTTCCTTGTGCAGGACTCTCATCCTGTGTTTTGTCTGCCTTGGGGCCTGCAGGGGATCAGCTGGGGTCTGTCTGGATGTGGCCGGGCGTTACCGGGGCTTGTTTTGTGTGTATACCACAGAATCACTCCAGCCTGACGTTCAGCTCTTCTGTGTGCGTTACCTTCTTATATGTTGGGCTCTGCCAGGGGTCTGCTTGCAGTCAGGCTGGGGTCTGCCTGGGGTCTGCATGGGGTTTGCCTGGGGTCTGTCTGGGGTGTGGCGGGGGGTCTGTCTGGGGTGGGGCAGAGGAGCACTGGGTTCCTGACAGCAGGAGTGGGGTCCTGACAGCATTGTCCTCTGCTATGCTTTGATGCCGCACAATGGCTCAGCGTTGGGCTTGAATACCACTGTCAGACAATATTCACTGCCATCTGCCAGATGTGGATTCACAAACGCGCAGCAGCTGGCAGTCATCACATGGCGTGAACAGTCATCTCCTCAGCAGCTGCTCATAGCAGCACCGTCCTTGATGCAAACCAGACAAGCCAGCAAAGGACTGAGTGTGCTTTGTGACAAAGCAGGCCAGATTGCACTGCTTGTGGTCTGTCTACAGTCACACCAATCAGCAAGACTTTGCTATGTTTGTGACTGGCCCTGAGAGTGCCAACATGGACGGCATGTCTGAACTGTGCAAGCACTCTGTAGCAACTTGACAGCCCTATCTCGTGTCTTACTGCTGTCCCTGTCTCATGTCTAACTGCTGTGTTGCATGTTACAGCTATACTATGCGGAGCCTCTATGTGGCGAGTGGACTGGCAAGAAGAAGCAATGGAGACGCGCAAGCACTCCATAGTGCAAGCTGAGAGGCTCCTGCAGGGCTCGCCCTGTGATGTGACTGATGTGGAGAACAGCTTGAGCGGGGCACCTCAAGGGTCCCATCTTCCAGGTGGGGATTTAGCTTTGAACCCATCTGCGGGTCATTCCTGCAGGGCAGGGCAGGGCAGGGCAGGGCAGGCTAGGGCAGGGCAGGCTAGGGCAGGGCAGGCTAGGCCAGGGCAGGCCCGGGCAGGCCAGGGCAGGCCAGGCCAGGGCCCTGCAGTGCAGCATGGCACAGCACAGCTTGGTGCATGCCGAGCATAGTCCTTTGCATGTCTTTGCGGGCAATCTCCTAATATACTGTAGCTGCCTACAGCTTGCATTGTGAGAGCGCATAACAAGGGACCCCTGCTGTATATCAGCAAAGCGTACAGAAGGTGATGGTGTTGCAAACAGGGTGGATTGGGGCGTTACTATCTGCATGCATCAAGCATGCTGCCACTAGATAGGCCACTGGCTCGTAAGGTCACAAGACTGGAGATCAAGTGCTTTCTTGCTTGTTGTTGGAGAAGGTTGCGCTATGGCCTGGAAGTACAAATTGCTTTCCAGTGTCATACAGTACCCTGCACATGTGACTGTCACTTTCATTTGCTATGTCACTACTGTATCATGACACTTGGCCAAGCTAAACTTCTGCTCTCACTGTTCCAACCACAGCTGTGCTCACTTCAACCGTTTGAATCATGTTGGTTCCTGTCATGCGCTCAATGCTGTCCTCAAGCTATGTTGCAGCCTGTCAGCCTCTTCATGTGAAAATGGCCCCTCCTCTATCAATTATGCATGCAGCTGCAATCCCACCTCCCCCCTCTCACCTATATGTTGCCTTCAGGCGCCCCTTCCCCCCTACATGTTGCCTTCAGCACCCCCCCTCCCCCCACCTTGCATACATTAGCAGCGCATTCGGCCTCTGCCCTTGCATATAGCCCTGAAGCCCCCGGCAATTTAAGGTTTGGTTGCATAGCCTAAAGCTGTATGCGCTTTCGCCAGTTGAGCTGCACTAGGGAAGCGCCAGCCTTTGTTATGACATAGGAGTGTGCATTGTGTTCAGGAACCTTGAACGCGCCAATTCAGGCAAACACCAGCATATCAACAGCATATACCCCTCGCATCAGCATTCAGCCCTTTGCAACCCCAGGCCAGCACAGCTTTGTGGGGTCATACGGCAGTGGGCATAATTTTGCTTGAAGCTCATGGGGCGGCAGACAATAGGGTATCAGGAACTGTTGGTAACAGAAGGGACCGCACATTATAGGTTTCATATCACAGCATACAACAGGCTTCATGGGGCGCACATAATAGGGTTCATGTGGCAGCATACAATAGCATGACAAATACTAGGGATTCGAGCCTGTTCCCAGGCTCTGCAAATCAGCTTACGCTCAGCTGCTGTCAGACCCAGCTGTCCTGGAAACAGCTTTTCATCTTACATTACAGCTCTGCCGGCGGTGCCATTGCAATCTTTCTGTTAGGTTCGTGTATCCTTGTCAGCGCGGCGCTTCGTGCTGAGAATCACCAAGACGTTACTAGAGCTGCAACAAGAGGATTGCAGAAAGGCGTTTGATGTCAGTGCGCATGTACATCAGAGTGTTGACAAGACTTAGTGTTGCACCTGGAAGAAGGCTAGTTGGGGTTTGCCTGCACAACTGACATGTGCTGTCTGTGTAAAATAGCAGATTGACTGTTGATAGCAGAACAGCTCTGGTCACTGGGTTCGAACAGGGTTCATGTCACACTCGGTCTGGCAGGGTTGCGATTACAGCAAATGCAGCTTTTCTTTCACCTGAGATTGCATGCCAGCAAGATGTGTGCAGTTTAGTTCAATGTATCATTACTTGCACATGAAGTTATGCAATAGTACTGGAGAATCGTACATGAACTTATGCAATTTAATAGTCTGTAGCATGTAGCATTCGTCACGATGGACATGTGTTGGCGTTTCTGCAGCATTACACGTACGAGAATGGTATGTTCCAGGTGCAGGCTAGTCACTGACGTGTTCAAATTGCAAACTGATATGCTGACAGCGTCTCGAATTCAGGCACTGCATTTAGTTTACTGATGAAATGATGCTGAGATCAGCATGGCGTCATGCATCACATGTCATTCGCATGCATCATCATCATCGTCATAGCCACACCTCATGAATTGCAGGGGCTATAATTCCATCATGTCAAAAGCGGACATCAGATGATCTATGTATGTGACATTGTCGTGCTTTTCAAACATCTGTGCATTGCAAAGCTTGAGCAAATGCCAACATCCGCAGCATTATCAGCAACCTGATGCTACGTCCAAGAGTGGTGTAACAAGCAACCAACACATATAATACCATTGCATGCATGCCAAATTTGATGCGCACTGCCTGGCTCTCACAGGTTGTAAGCTCAAACCCATCCAGGCTGCATACAGACCGCCAATGTTCCATCTTGGCCAAAGTACCCGCCAGCCAGAGCAATCAACATGTGAATCGACAGCAACCTGGCATCATTATCATCCTTCATGGTTTGTCTAACCCCTACGCAGTGCCGCAACAGCTTGCTCAGCTGGGAGCTGCTTTCTAAGGTAACTGGTTTCTCAATTTGTGCCAGCAAAGCATATAACCAGCGCATGCTCAGCTCTAAAATACTTGCAGATGTCACCGCCCAGCTGACATGCCATTGGAGCAGGTAGTTGATAGTGACCTGCACCCAGCAGAAGATACATCAACGGGAAGGAGGTTGACACTCGAATTGAGAGCGAAGTTGAATCAGAAGGCATACGACGCGGACAGTGTGGTCACTGTAGGAAGGTTCACACATGTACTAGGCGCAAGTAACATCAAGACGTGTTTTGAGTCCTCTGCAGCAGATAAGCATTCAAGATCCATTTCACTTCTGCATGCATGCAGCTATGGATGATGGATTCAAGAGGCATGATGACGGCGCAACATAGGGACTGTGCGCAAAGAGGTCGCAAGCCTGCCTGCCAGCCTGCAAGCATGCATGCATGCCTATCACCAAAATGGCCTACACAAGCCTCAAGTAGCTGCTTGGGAGTATGCGCATGCTGCAAACTGGTGGCGCCAGCTGTGAAAGGAGGCATGCAGACCTGATGAAGATGCGCATGCTGCACACAGAAGGTGAAACTGTCAAAGGAGGCATGCAGACCTGATCGAGGGAAGCCAGCAGAGCCATCTGTGGGGGATGACCATCAGCAGGGGCGGCCTCTGTGCTGCCTGAGGTCCCAGGCTTTATCCCTGGTTCTACAGACATGCTTTTTGCCTCTGCATCTTGTGCAGCGCCATCTTCCCCAAGCATACCCTCAGCTGCATCTTCAGGCATGCTGTCTGCCCCTACATCTTCAGCGCCTCCATCATGAGCGTCCCCAAGCAATGAGCCTGAAGCCCTAGCTTCAACTGTCTCCCGCATCCCACCTGCTGCTTCAGCCATGCCACCTAATGCAGTGGTTCCAAAGTTGCCGCTAGCTGATTCATCCTGATCCATGGCTGCGCTGTCGGGGTGCGCTGTATTCTGACCACCAACAAGGTGATGTGTTGGTGGCTGGGTGTGGAGTGTATTGGAGGGTGAAGCTGGAGGTGGAGGGGGAGCTTCTGTTGGGAACAATATACTGCTGGGATGGTCAGAGGCTTGCTGACCCAGTTGCTGCTGATCCTGAGTCAGTTGCTGCTGGTCTTGGGGGAGTTGCTGCTGGTAGTGTGGTTGATGACTTTGGACAGATCCAGCAGCATCAGCAACTGCATTGGACTGCTGCTGAGGGGCACCAAGGCAATATCTTTGCCAGCCGTTTTTGTCACGGAAATGTGGCAGGGGGTGGGGTGGGGGCGGAGGGGGCGGCCTGGGCAGGAAGGGATCAAAGTCTTCATCTTCCCTGCACAACGAAGCAGTCATTTTTGCGGGGCAGTGAAGGAACATACCCGACATAGTCTGCTGTGTCGTACTTTGGGAAGCAGAGCTCTGTTATGCACTGCTCGACTTGCTGAGTCACCTGAGAGCCTGAGAGCAGACCTCGTCAGAGCTCTGGGTGTCCTTCTGTGCAATGTGTCTGGTCAATCTATGAGAAATGTATATAGCAACAGCCTCCTGATATACAGTGTCCCTCAGTGCTGGGCTCACATGCAAAAGTGACAGCCCAGCATGCACATATACACCAGAACGGCCAAGATGCTGTGCATGAGTCAAGTCCTTTGAGAGTGTATGATACTGATGGCAATGCTCACTTGCACATTACAGCCACCAACCAACAAGACAGGTTTGACGCATGCTCATTGTGTGCAAATGCCGAGAATGCAGAGACAAGCAATGCAGCAGACAGACATACTTGTGAAGCTGTGCACGCAAGCTTGCAAAGTCTGCCAGAAACTCAGTCAGCCACTGGCGGCTTGGGATGCAGTCTGCTGCTGTCACCGTATCCTGGGTCCTGCAAAGGACATAGTCTGTACGCTGTGCGTCAAAGTCTCGGGGGTCGATGTGTGAGGTGACAGTCTGTGGTAGCCGCTCTGCTTCGTACCTGGACGCAATCAACAAGGCTTTGGCATGACTGACATGATGCAGGTGCATAAGCGGCATACAAAGGATCAAGCATATGATGAAGTCAATGAATCATCCTGCAGGGCAGTCTGTTGACCTGCACACAACGACTGCAGCACTGCCTGGCAATGCTGTGCATCTACTGTTAAATGAAGTGAACCTTATGTTGTGCTAGACTGTGCAGAAACTGTACCTGACGCGCTTGATGTATTCTTCAGCTGTGGTACAGTCTGACTGCAGATCAGGGGGTCCTGCAGGTATTGGCAGGGATTGATACACACCATACTGCCGTAGGTCGTACTGCGTAGGCCGCTCATCTTCCTCGCTCCAGACTTCTTCGAGCTCATCTTCGTCCCCTTCCTCGGCATAGTCTTCATCCATCAGGGGAAACTCGGGTATCTCGTCAGTAACCTCCGCCATGTCTTCTGCTGCAGGGTCCAGGTCCAGGTTGTGCAGACTCAGTCCTTCACCGACATAATCAGTACCGTTCATGATGAAGATTCGAGTGTCTGCTCAGCAAGCCGTGAGCGGTCGCCGGAGCAAAGTCTTCGGCTCGCAGCTACGTCGGTCTATTTGTCAGCACTGCTAAACAGCCCGCGAGTCGCCTATACCGGGGTTGCTCGAGGAAGTACAGTCAACGTGAAGGGCTCAATCATGCTCAATAAGATCTTGGATCAGAGTGTAGAGCAGTGCCGTACACGCAGCAAAGCGCACACACGGCACATATGAAACGCCTGCAAACACGCTTCTCCACCTCTTCGGTCTCTCCGAGACGCAGCAAAGATCGATAGGTTCATCCGAGCCCGTTTACGCCTGTACTGAATTGCTCGGAAGCGTAGTACTGTTGCACCACAGTCAAGTACGCCTCCGCTGAGGGTCTTGACTGCTTTGATCGGTTAGGTCAACATTCCGAGCTCGTACAGCCAGGCTTTGCGTGTCTGCAGAGCGTCTAGATGCAGCGCAACACCATGGCAAGATGTCGCCCCATCTACTCGTGTTGTTCCGATGGAGCATTTCTGAAAGGGTATCCTTTCGTGCACTGAGTGTGCAGTCAATGAGATCAGCCTTTACTGCTGTGCTTATGGCTTGAACACGACAATGCCTGCCTGATTTCCAACCCATAGTGAGAAACATGACAGCCACGCTTCTGAATCGTGACGACCTGTCTTTCGACGAGGCTCTGCAACAAAGCGTGGGAGAGCTTGGCAGAGGTCAAAGATGGCGATTCTGTTTGGTATGCGTCTCTCTCACCTGCATGCTTCTGCAATCCTCAAGGCAAACTGCAAGTTGTGTGGGCCAACTTGCTGATTCACCCATAACGCCCTGACCTCCACCATAGCACAAGTGTACCTTGAACTGCCCTATGTGTCTCTATAGGCAGGCTTGGCGCTGGTCCCAGCCGCAATGCAAACCTTTGTCATGTATTTTGTTGCCCTCGACCCATTCAAGCAACAGGCCTGGCAATGCCAAGACCCTTCAGACCCCACATGCCAAGCAGCACTTAGAGCTGCTAGCCATAGTGCGTGCCACTTGCCACCTGAAGTATGGCACTGGACAGACAGGTACAGCTGCCGTCCTCATTGCCAAGCTCACATTAGTTCTTTCAGCACAGGCTGCGTGAGTCCTCAGGGGCGCTGCTGGAATCTTTCCTGCCCAATGATGTTGCAGCGCCACTGTGACAGTGCAACACTCTTGGACATGCAGTCTCTTCATGGCTGCAAGCTCCAAGGATATTTCAATGGAGGGAAAGCAACAGCGATACCCTGACCCTGTCTCTATTGGTATACTGTTGGTATATCTCTATTGGTATATTGTTGTTGCTGTGGGCACTGCAGGGGCCAGTCTGTTGCCTCAGAATGGGACTTGGTTTGCGGCAGCGCCTGGAAAGTGCATCTTGTCAATGCAGCATACTTTGGCGGATGCATCATTGGCATCAGTCTGTTTGTGAGTCTTTCCGAACACCTAGGTAAGCAAGTCTATGTTTAGGGAAGCTTCTGCTTTCATAACAGACTGGGTACCTTGGCATGCACGATAGGCACATCCCTGTTGTATGCCCATCATGGAATCAATGATGCATACGATAATAATTAACACAGTGCAAAGTCAATCCTATCATGCTGATATGTGACAATGTTTACATGCATGCATGTGGGAAGTGTATAAACAAGCCAGATGGACAACTGTGTGTGTCTAACATAGTGTACCCCCATCTCTGTACCTTGATATGTATGCCTGCATGTGTGTGTGTGTGTCAATGTCTGTGTGCCTGGGTGTTTCTATGTGTTTGCACCCATCTGTGTACAACTTTGCATTGGTGTATATACCTGTCTGCAATGCTTGTACACCTTGTTGCACCCGACCCCAGTCTGTGAATACTAAGGCTGTTGTAATGCCACCTGACCTGCGTAGCAAGAGCCTTTGTTGAGCCTGAGTAGGTCCATGGCTGTGCCGGTATGGTGTATGCTGTCACAGGTGGACTCACGCATGCTCCCAGCCTTGAAAACTTACGTGGCTGTGCTCTGCATATGAAGGCAATGCTTGAGATGCAGAGCAGTGCCTGTTTGGCTTCACAGTTGGGAATAAGCATCAATCTGCCTGTTGACAGCATACATACAACGTAAATGTTTTAGGGAGGGGGGGGAGGGAGGGGGGGGGTCAGTGATGTTGGAGCTTATAGCCCTTCTACTCAAAGACTAGCTTCTACCTTTGCAGCCTTACAGTACTCATGACGTCGCAACTTCCTGATAAATGGCCGAGTGTCACCCAAGTTATGCCCACATGTTACCTAAGTTATCTTGGAGAACCAACCAAGGTCCTTTCTCCAGCGTCTCTTGACGCATGCAGGACGCAAGAAGGTGCTTGGCTGTTCAGCAACCCTAGCAGGACTTTCAGGGCTGGCGGGGGCAGCCGCCCCCACCTACTGGTGGTACCTGGCCCTTAGGGTTTGCTCAGGGGTGGCGGCTGGCGGCATGACCCTAGCCGGCAGAGCCCTAGCCACTGAGCCCATCGGCCCCAGCTGGCGTGGGGTGGCTGGGGTTGCCACCTGCTTCTTCACCATCCTTGGGGGTCTCATCACAGTCTTGATTGCTTTCCTGGTGGGTTGATGCTATACCCTTCACCGTTTCCCATCTTTGAGGTTGCAAAAAATGGCTCAAAGAAGGCTCCCTGATGCAGCCCTGCTGCACACATCCTGCACTCTTGCTGCATCCTGATGTACCCCTGCTGCACCCCCAATGTGTCACTGCCACACCCCTGCTGCACCCCCAATGTGCCACTGCTACACCCTTGCTGCACCAACCCTTGGCACTCCTGATGCATCCTCTGGTCCTGCCCTGCTGCGTCCCCGACCCCCCTACGCTGCAACCCCCCTGCGCTCCTGATATACCCCCAACAGGCCCTGCTGCACCCCCAATGCCCCCTGCTGCCTCCCTCATGCACCCACCCTGCCCTCCTGATACTGCTACTGCTCCCCCAAGCCCCCCCACCCAGCCCCCTTGCACACCCATCTGCAACTCTAATGCACCCATCATGCACCCTGCCGCCCCCTTGCTACCCCTATTGCACCCCTGTTGCAGCATTTAGGCACCCCTGCCGCTTCCCTGCCATGCCCTGCAGCACCCCTGCGGCATTCCTGCCCTACCCCTGCTGCTCATCCACCTTGCGCTCGCTGCATTTTTGAAGCACCACTACTGAGCCTCTACCACCACAACTGTCCCCCTGTAACCCTTACTGTACCCCTGCCACCCCTGACAAACCCCTGCTGTATCCTTGATGCCTCCCTACTGTACTCCTACCACCCCTGCCATGCCCCTGCCACCCCTACTATACCCCTGCTACCCCTATCATAACCCTGCTACTGCTATCACAGCCCTGCCACACCCCTGATGCGTTCTCATTGCATCCCTGCCTCACCCATACCGCACCCCTACCGCACCTTCACAGCACCCCTGCCACCCCTATCGCGCCCCTGCCGCACCCCTTCTGCACCCCCAGCCTACCCCTGCCATTGCTATCACACCCCTGCCACACCCCTGCCACACCCTTGATGCATTCCTGCCTGACCCCAACCGCACCCCTACCGGATCTCTACAGCACCTCTGCCACCCCTACCATACCTCTGCCGCACCCCTGCTGCATCCCTACCGTACCCATACCGCACCCCTTCCGCACCCCTGCCACCCCTACCGTGCCCCTGTTGCACCCCTTCTGCGCCCCTTTTGCACCCAACCCCTGCTGCATCCCTGCTGCACCCCTAACACACCTCTGCCACCAATACCGCGTCCCTGCCATACCCCTATTATAGCCCTGCCACCCCTCCCATACCCAGACCATACCACTGCCACCCTCATACCCCTGCCACCCCTAAATAATCCTTGCTGCATCCCTAACACACCCCTGTCACCCCTATTGTACTCCTGCTGCACACCTTGATGCACCCCTACCGCACCCCTTGATGCGCCCCTGCTGCACTTCCCCAATGGATCCCCTTCATTCGGCCTGTTGCTTTCACAGGTGCTCAGCTGGAGGGCGGCTACCTTCCTCATCACCCTGCCGTCCATCATCTACCCCATTCTGCTACCCTCCATGCATGAGTCCCCCTCCTGGCTGCTCATGCTGGGCAGAAAGGTAACCCCATGCCAATGCTACATGCCTTGGACCGCTGTGTGGCACTTTCTGGCCCTCGCGCAGTGTGCTTGCTGGCATGTTGGCATGTCCAATGGTTGACAGCTGCTGATTGGCTGCGCTGTTGGCTTTTGTTTTGCAGCAGCAGCAGCAAGCTCTGGGTAGTGACCTCCAAGAAACACATGAGATGATGGAGGGGCTCATGTGCCTGCAGCATGTAGCATAGCACAGCCCTGATTGCCCATGAGTACACTGCATGTACACTAGCATGTAAATCATGAAGCAGCCATCAGCATGGAAGAGCTCAGTACCCCTTCAGCATGCAATGCTCAAAGTCATTGTTCTGGAACTGCATAGTGGCAGTTGCATGTTAGCCAGCTGTTGCATTGCCCTGCTGCAGAACTGCGCAATTCTGTAGCAGGGTGACCGCTAATAAGGCGTCATCAGTGCTGGATGCGGCAATGGCTGGCTGCTGCACTGCTGCAAAGCAAGCAGCGATGATGTAGACTCAGCATTCTTGCAGTTGAGTGTTGCGGGAGTTGCAGGGCTCATCTGCAGTAGCCACACAGGTCCAAGACATTCAAACTTTTGCTGCAAGGCAGTGGTGGTGTTGCTGGCTTTTCCGCAATCTCCGCCTTCAGCAATGGTATTGTTACATTGTTGCTGCAGGGGGAGTGATGCAACAGGTGGTCTGGATGTCTCACTTTCACTGGCAACGATGCTTTTGCGCATTTTTGCAGCGTAGCTACAGTCCTGTCTGCAATAATCCTCAAGGTCAGCGATGACTGTTTTGTGCATTCTTCCCGCAGGGTGATGCAATAGCTGGCTTGGCTGCGATTGCCAGCGCTAACAAGACCCGCCTGCCTGAGACCCCCCTGCAAGACAGCATGGCGGCCTGGGCAGAGCAGAAGGGCCTGCTGGCAATGATGCACCATGCACGCCTGCGCAAGCGCCTACTCATCATGCTGGCTGTCTCTGCAGCAGCGTCTCAGGTCAGACTAGCTTCAGCTTTCAGACTACCACATACATTTCAAACTGTCACGATGTACTGCATGTTCGTCTACATTGCTGATGATTGGTCTACCATGCTGAGCAAACATCAGGAATGCTGGCACTGATACATGAACAGGCTAATGTCCTACCCATAAGCTCTTGGGTTATTGCTGACCTTCTGCCCTGCTCAAACCAATAGCTCAGCAATGGTCAGGCCAGCCAATATAGCACTTTGCATTTCACCTGCATCCTGGTGTCAGGTTCTGATCTTATGTCTTTGGTCTTTGTACATGATTGTACAGATGTGCATGTACATGACATGACTGATTCACAGGTGTACACCAATGCAATCTGTTTAAAAAGAGCAGCTACTGCTGAGTTGCCAAGCGTCTCTGCTGCATATGATTGTATGCATGCGTTGTAGGTATACTTTGGATTAGGCCTATCGCTTCAAAACATGGCTGGACCTGTACACCTCAACCAGGCCTTGGGGTTTGCCATTGAGGCGCTTGGCTCTGGAGTCACCCTGCTGGTCATGATGCGCTTTGGATGCCGAGTCACCATTGCTTACTCAATGCTTCAAGGTGGGCTTGCTGTCACCGGCTGACTCCACCAATGCCTTTCTAGTCAGCTTGCTTTCTATCTAGGGGGGCATTAGCGGCAGCTACCAGGATTCAGAGGTAATGCTGTAAAGATATGTACTTGAAGATGTTGGTGACCACATGCGCGTATGATGGGCTACTTGCATGTCTTGTTTATGATGAAGAGATGATGGTTGTTCTTTGTGTAAATGCGCAGGCTACTTGTGCAACTGACAGCCGCCACTTCAGCTGCGAGCTGCTGCACCGCGTTTGTGCAGAGTGCATATTGATCTTGTCCAAAGCAACCAGACAGCATGGGCTGTGCAGCTATCAGCCGCCACCTGTTGTGGAAATTGCGCTTCAGGCATTGTTGCGCAGATTCATCTTTGCCTGTGCCGCCTGCAGGCTGGACTGTGGTACCTATAATCAAGAAACCTGTAACCAAGAAACAACCATGTTAGGGCTGCGTATAGTGACAGTCTCCATTGCATATGCAGGCGGCATTGCCTGCTTGTTAGGCGCAATTACCAGTGTTGGGCTACAGCGCTTCTGGGCCCTGGCAGGGCGGTTTGGGGCGGCCTCGGCCCTGAGTCTGGCTCAGCTGTACACCAGGGAGCTGCTGTCGAGTGATGTGCAGCATGGAGCACTCATAGCCACTGCCCAGGTACCTGGTCTGCTTCAGTCATGCTTTTTATCTTTCCTTGATTGAGCTGGCCTCCTTTGCCTTGTGCTTGAGTTGATGGGGTTGAGGTTGAACAGGCTGGGGCTGGGGCTGGGGCTGGGGCTGGGGCTGCTTGAGCGTGACCGTGAGCGCGAGCGCGAGCGTGAGCTTGAGCTTGAGCTTGAGCTGTGCACATGCATCTGGTGGCAGTCAAAAGCGCAGCTATGCTTGCTGAGAGTAAGCAAAACCTCCTGGACTGACAAGCGTGACCAGCCTCAACAGCTAGCAGGACATCTGCAGCTGTCTGGTCAGTTGCCGCTGGGTTCAGTCCCATCAGATCATCAAGACCCAAACCCACAGTCTTGCCTGCCCTATCACTGCAATGCTAGGTACCCTTTGAGTACCACCTTCCTCCCCACCACATCTGCCCTGCTACCCCCAGTTCCCCTCCCAACCCCCAACCCCCACCCACTCATATCACAAGATGTGCGCACATCGCTACTCCCTGAATGCTCAACACCACCTCCCAGACTGAGAACATACATGAGAGCACTTGCCAGCAACTTCAAGCATGACCTGATGAGATGTGTGACTGTGCTTGCAGACAGCGCAGGTTGGCGCCATGGCAGCACCTGCCATGATGATGCTGACTCAGCTTCCCGCTGCTGCATCAGTGCCCTTCTTTGTGTGGGGTCCGGTCACCGTTGCTGCTGCACTGCTGCTGTGGCTCTTGCCTGACACCCTTGGCACCAGCATCCCAGACACAATGCAGGTGCAATTTCATCGCAGATGCCTGTTGTAAGCAGGTTTATGTCAGCAGTGCTGTCAGCCTATGCTGGGGCAGCATATGCTCTGTGCAGACTTTGATCGTTTGTTCTCTTGTGTACCTGCCATGCTGATGACTTGGTGCGCAGCGACTAAAGCTTATACACTAACAACTTTCTTTGCACAGCACAACCGTAATGCAACTGCGATGCAGTGGCTGAAGCTTGTTTACTGGCAGCGTATGCTTTGTATAGACTGCACTCTTTTGCGCTATCCTGTACCTGTCATGCTCTTGACTTGATGCGCAGTGATAGAGGTCATGCACTGGCAGCTGGCTTTGCGCAACATTACTATTGTGCTCAGCCTGCTTGGCTGCTTTGTGGTGCAGCAGCTATAGGTTGTGCATTGGGGTCAAGAAGCTTTGCGCATCATCACCATGCTGTCAAGTCTGTGGCGCAGCGGCTGAAGGGATATTCACTGACATCAAGCTTTGCATGTCATCACTCTAATGCCTCTTTTGCGTATATTGCTGCAGCTGATTTTGCACTGAAGTGTGTCAGACACTTCAGCACTGCAAGCCCAACAAGCACTACGACGTCAGTGTGCAAAATCAACGCAGCATGTTGGACACATCTGATGTACAGACATGCTTGCATTAGGTATGTGACATGTAGCAACGAGTATGACAGCTGTTTGGGGACATTTGCATCTGCACAACACAGAAGTTGTGCTATGTCACCGTGGTCTGAAGCCAGTATATATAGGTTCCTGTGAGCTTTTTGCGCTGAGAGAAGTGGCTGCTGTTACAGGATATGGGAGGCGCATCCTCTGCAAGGCGGCTCAAAATCAGATGGCCTAAGCTGCCTGGTGTTCGGCACATTTTTAGAAGGGCGCAGACCACGCAATGGACACGGCTTGGGGACATTGACTCAGATCAAGAATAAAATCAGACTACAGAGCTCTTAGATTTGCGCTTCTGCTGTCATACTGGCAAATACACCCAAGGCACTTATATCGCATTGTTGCAAAGAAATGCTTGAATAACGTAATAGGTCTAGCTGAGTGTAGAAAAGGACCTTGAAGTCTAGAGCCAGCGTGTAAGCCCTGGTCACGTCAAGTCAAGTTAGGCTAGTCTTGATCCGCTATGTACCATGTCAAACAAGCAAGGAATGACATGTACAACGTACAACGTTGTACAACGTGTCTACTGCATTGCTTATGCCTCTTGGCATTAGTGTCATACTGAGCTTTCACCGTAATAGTTACAGTTGAGGCACTCAATTTCCCATGCTTATCTGGCAACAACGTCTTGCCGTCTTGGACGACAACGTTGTCATGATGGTTACCATGTCCTTTCCGTGATGACATGCAAAAGGTAGCATTCTGCTGCCGCATGTGCCCCAACTGTGGTATGTCAGTAGATTAGCCATTTGTTGTCATTGTACTACAATGCCTTCAAGGTGCAGCGCATTCAGCGGAGTACCATCATGATGTTTGTTCAGGGTACATGCATACATATGCAACCGTTACGTGTATGCTTGCTCAAGAGAAGCAGTGCTTGCAAAAGGTCACAAATATGTTGTCAAATTCTACTAGTAACAGTAGACACATGTCCATGGCACCAACCAACGCATCATCTATTCCAATTCTTACACGCCAACTGGAATGTGCCTCTGTGGACTCGATTGCACTAAGTGCATAGCTATAGCTGCCATAATGATTGCATCATATGCATGGCTGCAGCAACTCCAAAGCATAATGCATTTTGTCTCTTGTCGCTTGAGAGTAGTGATGCTTTCCCTGCCATAATGATAGCGGTGAACAATCAGGTCCACTACGAAGCATATGATGAACCCGATGGTGCAGCACCACATCATTGCTGTTACATATGCGATATATTGGCTTCCCAGGACCTGGAGCATTGTATCATAGTTCATAGTGCAGCAGCTGCAGCTGAAAATTGCTTCATCATCATCATCACAGGGACGGGACCACGACCGACACAGCATTCACAGCGCAGAGCATGCGTTGAGCAAGTTTTCGTCAGTACTCAAGCAAGGTGTATATGCAGGAACCCCTTCCTTGATCTGAAAACATAGGTACAGGGCGCATGACATTGTCTATAGGGGGACTCTAGCTACTATCCTAGTGCATGACAATCTGTGCTTAACAGCTACACAGTCAACACATACAAAATTGGTGGGCACAGGCATGGGACTGCGCGTTTCTAGGGGACATTTTTGCTTGCATAGGCATGCATCTGCATCTCCTGAAGTTTGGCACATGCGTGCCATAGAAAAAAGAGACTCATGCTGCGGCTCTCACATGCTCTGCTGACTCATCTTGGTGTCTGCAGAGATACCAGTCAGGTTGTAAACATGTCGTCAGTTGGCTGTGCACAGATGTCACATTGATGGTATGACATGCAGACAGCCCCCAAAGGTGTCAGGCTGGTTGAATGTCCAGACCTGGCATGCAGCAATACTTCGACATGCTGTTGTGCTTATGTACCTGGTTGTTCAGCCACACAGTTGTTGTTGGTTGCTTTCTGCAGGTCTGCAGATCTATCAAAAGTGATGGCATGCTGCTTGAGGATGATGGGCCCATCTGTAGTGGCTTGAACTCTGTCTAGGATCACAGACTTGCCCCCCTCTAGCCCAAACCTCATGTACTTCTCCCTGCGACAGCTCACACAACAGCTCACACATGCTGAGATAAAGCGTGGTTCCCGTTTTGCGGTGACAAGCACACATGGTGCGGTTCATGCAAAGCTTGAGGCCTGCAAAGATGCCAATGACCCTATAGTAGTTCTGCCAATAAAGCTGGGTGACGTCTGAACCTGCAGCACGTCTCCATGGACAGGCGTCGTGCCAATAGCAGAGCGTGTGGCAACTCTAGAGGCTATGACGCTTTGACAGGTGAGCACCGGAATGTTTAGCCTTGGCCAGGCACTGGTGTAGTGCATACTACAGATGGCCTTTGCAGTGCAGTTATGCAGGAGGGCATATCAGTACTGCTGGTCCAAGGGAACTGACACAGTAGAAAGACCAGGAAAGGCACCCACTTGCAGTTGTCTACAGCTTCAGCTAGTAGCTTGAGGTTGTGCAGCTCTTGGCCATTGAACTTTTCACACCTGCAGACAGCAGTGACTGCTCATTTCAGTCCGGTCAAGGAATTACTGACATCATACATGTGCATGCAGCCTGATTTAAACAATGAGCATTCACCTGCTTGACAATGCGCTGCCTGAAAAGATAGAGGACTAGATGCAACCAGAACTGTTTCACAGGGCATGCAGAAGGCCTGCAGTCATGAAGATAGAGAGAGGTTCACACTTGACTGTCTGAAACTTGTAGCCAAAGTTGATTTCAGCAGCCAGGATCTGGAAGAGCACCACCACCTGCTCATCTGGCAGCTCACAATACTCAGTGACCAGCGCCAGTATAGGCACAGGCGCTAGCTTCCGCCAGTTCAGCCCTGCATGATGTTTGCTATCTGTTCACAAGTTGATGAGACAATGTGCTGCAAACCGAGCCATTGAGAAATGGCAGGACAAGCACTTGCATGCTGTGAAGGTCAGGTGCTGCACAAAATATGCACGACATTTCCGTGTATGTGTCTGATCAGCATGCACTCCTGCGGCTTTCAACAGCGACTTCTGTGTATACGCAGAAATGTTGGCATCAAGGATAACCCTGATCAGTCACCGCATGAGACACAACAGCGCAATCTGCAGTGTTACACAGGTAGGATGCAGCAAGAGTGGCTTTGTTGCTGGACAGCGTGCATACCTCCATAAGCGTGCTCTAGGAAGGGGATACTGAGGGGTACAAAGACAAGGCCACCAACAATGAAGTAGGAGGGCACGCAGTCCACTCCATGCAGGATTGGTACCAAAGGACGCCGCTGCTTGAGCTGAAACTTGAGACCTAGCAATTGGCCTTCCCTCAGTACCTTCACTTCCAAGCTTTCACCTGTTGGAGGTTGCAGCTGATTAGGGGGGGATCAGCTCATCGCTATGGCATTCAGCTATGAAACTAGGTCTGTCTTTGAGCAACTATGCGCAAAAGTGTGGCTTGCTGCAAAGAGATAACATCTGTGCGCTAAGCAGGTGCAGAGCAAACAAAAACGCACCGTAGAAGCAACAAGAGTCAACTGTGGCATAGAGGCCTTGCAAATACATAGGTGCAAATTACTTTAACGGTGAATGCACTATGGCTGGCATGAATCTGTCTGACTGTGCACCGAAGACAGCTGCTTCTGCAATAGCAGCAGAGTATATCCTGATACTTCAGCTGGACAGAATCCCCACTTCAAAGAGTTACAGATGTGGGAAGGAGCTAATCCCCCTCATTTTGTGAAGGGCATTTTAAACCATGTGCAGACGAGAATACCGATACCTATGTGCTTGGCCCGTACTATATGAGAGAACTCAACCCGCTCCTCATTTCGGAACTCTACTGTGCCATCATCAGCTATGGGCACCTTGTCAATTTCCATTACAACATCATTCTCTCTGAGCACACCATGAGCAGGTGCTAGTGGGTCAATCTTGTAGACCAAGCTGCCAGATTGGTCTGCAGCCACCTGTAAACGACCCCATGATACACCACAGTGACAAGGCAGTCCTACCATAATTGCTTGCCCATTGACTTTGACGCAGGTCAGGCAGATGCATCCAATGTCAGGATTGTACACATTCAGAGAGCCTACTTCTAGCACTGATTACAGCTGTGAGCAGCACAGACAGAGACATTTGACGGACTGAACAAGCAAGAAGCAGAGCAGTGAGTGGTGCATAGAACCAGGCAGCTGGAAGGGCGCATGCATCACCTGAAGGTGCTCTCTGAGGTGAGTATTCTCCATGTCCTGCCATCTGAATCCCACTGAACAGCAACCTCTGAATATGCCATGTTGCTCATACTCCTGCACACAGCAGCTTGGCATGGAAGCAAATGAACAATGGCTACACCACTGTCTGACCTTACATCAGCATCACAGCTTGCAGCAAGTGCAGCAGCAATGCGTATCTGGTCATGCAGGGTACAGGTCTGCTTAGCTACATACCTGACCATGCAAGTTCGCTGTAATATAGCTTGCATGAAGTGACCCTGCTGATGCAATGTAACCTAGCACCCAAATACAGACTTGGAAACTAAATGAAGGCAGGGAAAGACAATAGAAGCCAACCTGCAAGAAGTGTTTGATGATCTGGTATGGGATGATGTAGCCAACGTTATCTGCATTGGACAGCTTAGAGAAGGCAACCCCAGCCACCTTAGCTTGCTGCAGGTCTGCAAAAGCCGGTCCTCCGCTGTTCCCTGCACAACTGTAATTGTGCTCTAAGGAGGCTTGTTCAGCATTTGGTTGGAGCAAGAAGGCACAGCAGGTCAGAGCAATGCGATGCACTCTCGAGCTGCTACAATCTTTTCATCAAGGTCTCCAAGCTGCAGCTACAAATCTAGGTGTACGATACCTGGACACTACTGGTCACATCACTCATGACATTGCAATTGCAAATGCAGCTGGGCAGCCCAACAAACTACTGTAAAAGCTGCAAGGCAAGCCGTAGTATACCTGGATTGATTGCAGCATCAATCTGGATGCCAAGCAACTTGTTGGATGCATGCGCATAGCGTGTCATCACAACCTGTAGCCACATTGAGCCTGAGACAGATGAGTCAGACTTGCCACTGCTTTCTAGGTAGTTGCGGCTTATGTATAAACCGAATGCCTGTCTTTGACTCTTATCTTAACCCGCGTGAGTTGGCACTGCATCAGCATCACACTACTGTGTGCAACGCTGCAAAATGACAAGTGTGCTGCAGGTGAAGGGGAAATACCCGAGAGACAATGCCTTTTGTAATGCTGAGAGAGTCTCCCCCCAAGGGATATCCAGCAACCAGAATTGAGTCCTGCAGCCGCATGACCACTTACTTACTCTTGACGGTAGTTGTACATTGAATGAAAGCAATTTATTCAGGAACTGCACTGAGAAGCTTTCCAAACAGACACCATGGCATTCACTGCATGCAAACATGCATGCAGGATTATGTCTTGTGGCTATGCCCTGCCTGTAACTCTGGCACGTCTACAAACTGCAGATCTAGCAGCTCATCTGTCCAGAATTGATCATCCTCAACTGTGACCAAGGCCAAATCAGCAATCTTGCCCTCGCACAGCACCTTTGACCTCCATTTCTTAGGATTGCCAGGTCTTCGTACATGCACGGTTGTTTCATTTGATATCTGCATATGCAGAGTATGTTTGTGCAGATCTACACCATTATATGTACGTGAGAGAATGACTGCATTGCAACCTCACCACATGAGCATTGGTCATGATGTGGCGGCGTTTTGTGTCTACAATGAATGCAGAACCTGAAGTTGATCGTTGTGGGCGCATCTGCCAAGGTTGCGCATAATTTGGATCTGCAAGCATGCTGCATGCATACGCCTTTCTATGCCACGCAGAAATGTACTAGCATAGCAAGCAAAATGTATATGGGTTGTCCTTGATACATGCTCACCTGCCTTGACAACAAACACTGCAGGCAGCAATCGATTGAGTGATCGGACACAAACGCGATGTATGCAAGCAAGCTACACACACCTTTCAACACAGAACGCAAAGCTTTAGTGTGCATAGCAGGCTGTGTACTTGCAGGCACTGCTGCTTCAGCTGCGTGCGAGCCTCGGTTCAGCTGCGATGTGTCCATGTCCCGAAGGCGTGCACGCTTTGCTGACCGGACTTCCACGCTTGGACTATCCTCAGCATCGTCCATGCTGCAGTCTTACTTGGACGTGAACAGAGAAGCTTACTGATCAGACCGACGACGCTGCGCTCAATTTCAAAGACAGGGACTCAGCACACTAAGCATGCACTGCTGTAATGTTGCTCAGGGGATCGGGCATACTTTCGCATCGCACCGCCACACCCAGCGATCGCCGATTGCAGTATGTGGCACAACTGTCCTCTGACAAGCCCTCCGCCCTCTCGGGGATTGCCCTGCTAAGTCGGGATTTTGGGGTTGACGTCAACCTGCGCGGTCGTTTCGATTTTCAAACGGGCACACCTTTTAAAGCCTGCAATCGGTGCGAGAAGACCATTCTGATCCGTTTCTGGAGGGCTTTTGTAGTATCATCCTTGTTCGGCTGACTGCCATGAAGTTCCCCGCAGCTATCACCTGTTTTCCCTTCCTGTGCCTGGTGAGACGTGTGCACCTTTTAAGCGCGTACCCTAAGGACCAACTTTGGCCCTCATACGCTGCTGAGTGATGTTCAAAACTGGTGCTAACAATGAATTGACTGCAGGTGCTGCAAGTGTCTTTGTGCTTGGCGTTGCGTAAGTGGTGCCACGCTCGCTTCAGAATCGCTGCAACGGTTTTGCGTGCTTGACCGACACAATCTGTGGTGTAGGTCCGGGAGCTTCAAGGTCGCTGCTTGCTGATGTCATACTTCCTGCCGGCGGGCCTTGCTATTCTGGTGGTATGCGCTTTCGTTACGGCTCTACAAGTTCATCTGTCTTCACAGTTTCATACAAATGCGTCGCCTATCGAGCGTGCGGTAACCAATCTGAAACCTTCACCGACCAGATGACTGTGCGCAGACTTGTGTAGCAAAGGCGATGGTACCTCGGCCCCGTGTCCCAACAGTCAGACCACCTGTCCACTTCTCTCCGCTGGTATTGCTTGCAAGACTGGAGGTGAGCACAATAAGTTTGTGCAATTACTTTAGTTTGATCTGTCCTTATTCACTTATTCTTTCTTGCAGACGGTTGCAAGGCCGCATATGATCCGCATGGGGCATTGACTACACAACAGTCGTGTCCTGCTGACCCAGACACAGGAAATGGCTCTTGTCCATCTATCCCTGCAGTCTCGGTCTGCACAGCTGGCGGTGAGTTCTTCCTGTACCCGAATGCTGTCATTGTAAGCTTACATAGATAACAAGCTTATATAGATAACAACAGTGGATCAAGGTCTACCTGTGAGTTTTGCACCTTCTCTGACCAAAACATGTGCTATGCAACCTAGTCTTGCTTGCACTGAGCAATCTGCTTTTCTGGCAATCTGCCTCTGTCTGCCTTCCTGACAAGGCTAATTTGTCTGGTTTTCTTGCAGATCGATGTGCAACTGATGCCAAATCAACCATTCTTTGTCCAATAGTATCTGGCACATATGCACAGTGCCCGCTGCTTCAAAACGGCGTACAGTGCTCTCAATTGACTGGTACGTTCTTGCCTCCGTCTGGATGGAATAGCTGCACAGATCTTGCATAGCTAATGCATGGGCACCATGTAGCCCATAACAATCAAAATTCTGTAACATTCAGTTTTGATATTGCAGTCTCCAACTTTCTCATTTTTGCTCTGTAGGCGATTGCCCAGGTGCTCAAGTGTGCAGCGCTCCACCTCCTGTTTCATTGCTGTCTGGAAACCCCAACAGGAATAACCTTTACAATCAGGATGCTACTGTTGGAACCTGTGTTGCACCAAAGGCAGCAGGGTCTACCTGTTCAGCTGGTGCTGGTAAGCCCCACTGCAGGATAAGTATTGATTTGCTGGAATAAAAAGAAATCTGCTTATCAATGCTTGAAGCTGTGTCGAAATGTTTTTTACTTGCAGATGTTTGCGGTCACCAACCAAGTAACGCTGCGTCAAACTGGTGCCCAAGCGCACCATGTAACATGGCACGGCCTGGAGCAGCTTGCCAACATAGTGGAACTCCAGCTGGTAAGTACTGCAAGCAAGGCATTGCGCAGAGTGTCTCTCAAGCTCGCACCTCAGGCATCAACAACAATTTGCTGTTGTGCAGACCGTTGTTACAATGGAGGGCTTGCTCAGAATGGTATTCCTTGCCCTGATGGCACTACCCCAGCTAATACTCCTGATCCAGCAGACATGTGCCCACCTGTGCCCGCTGGCAAATCATGCTATGCTGGAGGTAAGACTGCAAACTTTACTCTTAGCAATACTCCTTTCATGTGCTTGTTATCTGTAGCCCGTTTGTCTGGAGACATTTGGACTAACAACAAAGCATTCTTGTGCTGCAGATGTTTGCTCAGGAACTCAGCTGTGCAATGCTGTTGGTACAGCTGTAGGAACTTGTGTAGACGTTCAGAACCCAGGCGACTCTTGCAGTGACACAGCAACAACTGGAGCATCACCAACTGTTGTTCGTAAAGTTTTGCATTCATTTGTTGCATTGCTGCTTCACTTCTTGATGGGAGGGAGCTACCAACTGACCATGTTTGTTGCTGCAGAGTACTGCCGTGTGACAAAGCTTGATGCGACAGGAACTGCTAACATTTTCGCAAGCGTTTGTACCTCAACACATGTTTGCCCGCTGGTTCCTGCCGGCCAGAGTTGCAGACACAGCGCCTCACCCCCTGGTGCGCCAGAATCAAATCTTGCATTATCAAGCTTATCAATCTTGCATTATCAATCTGTACAAAGCAATGGTTTGTTTGTGGTGCAGACAAATGCAGTGACGGAGGGGCAGGATCAGGGACAGCTTGTCCAGCCTCGACTTCTGGTGCTCTTGTTACAGACACATGTCCAGCTATTGCAGACGTAGGAGCTTGCTACCTTGATGGTATGTTTGAGCTTGGTTTGAGACATACAAACGATGACATGTCAATGCGCATTTTGTTACCCTGAAGAAACTTTTTGACAGCTCAGTTTGCTTTGCAGATGATTGCACGGCCCCAAATGCATACTGCACTGCCACTGGTGTCACACCAGCAAACAAAGGGGCGTGCAAGGTTTCAGTGGCCCCTGGTGCCACATGTGTTGCCACTGGTGAGTTACCATATATATAGCTGCCAATCATTTGCAGTCCTCCCAAGAGAATGTATGATTGGTCTACTGCAGACTTATGTGCTGGCGTGGCTGGCACCTTCACTACTTGCCCTGCCAGTTTGGTATGCCCTGGTATTCCTGCGGGTGCTCCTTGTTTGAGAGGAACTGCCTCAAATGCAGCCTCTGGCAACCTCAGAGGAAATGGTGTGAATGGTGAGTGCTGCCCTATTTGATGAGTTTATATTTATTCATGAAACCTGCAAGAAAGCAGGTTTAAAGCAGGAATAAACCCTAACCCTAATCATTGATATTAATATTGTTGTCTGCAGACAAATGCTTTAATGGCAACCCAGATGTTACCAAGTCTCTGACAGACTGTCCAGCAACTTCACCATTTGTCTGCCCGTCCTTGGACACAGGCCTTACATGCTCTGCCAATGGTGAGCGCACACCTAATGGTTGCTTGTTGGTTTTGTTCATCATGCTTTGACTGTGTACTTCAATGTGCAGACCTTTGTGTCATGGGAGCCAAGTGTGTCAATGGCAAGTGCTACCCCAACAGCAAGGTCTTTGCCACTCCCATTACTTCCAGCTCACCTTCCCCTACAACTGCTGCGGTATGACAGTCCTGTCAATTGGCTTTTCGCTGGTTGCTTGCATGTGTACAATACTGGGGCGGTAACTTTTTTTTTTGTTCCAGGGCAAGACATCCTCAACAGGTTTCTCAACAGCTGCCACTGTACCGTCAGTATCAGCTGTTGCCACTTTACCTAACTATGCCGTTGGCAACTTCTCTTCAGATGTGCAAAAACAGGTAAGTGCATGTTTCCTCATTGCAATCTTTCTACAAGCCGTCATTTCAGAAGTGAAAGCAACCAATCCTGGCTGTTCTGCAGTACTGCAACACCATTCAGGCCAACATCCTAACTTCATATGGTGTAGTGTCCAACTGCACTGTTGGCACAGTAACAGCAGGTTCAGTAGTTGTCCCCACCACAGTTGCCTTCTCTGGAGCTGACAGTGGCAAGGCAACCAGTGCCCAGTCAGCATTTGCAGCAGCACTGACAGCTAAGGACACAACTGTTTTTGGTTCCAGCTATGGAAGTGTTTCAGTTGCTAGTGTGGAGAAGGGAACTGCAAGCAACCCACAAGGTAATTATAAGTTAGTCATTGTCTGGTCAGTGTCCAATAACAACATCTGAACCCTGCGTTGACACCCTTGTCTATGCTGCAGCCACTGGAGCAGGAAGTGGAGCTGCTGCTACTGGCATGGCCTGGACTGTTGGTATTGCTTTTATGGTTTCAGCCCTTGCGATGATTGTTTAGTGTGTCGTGTGTTGTGCCCAAATCCAATTGAGCTGAAAAAGGCTATAGGCTGGATTTGCTGTTATAGCTTAGTTTTCAATAGCATTGTTACAAACATGTTGTGAAAGGCAGTGTTGAGCAATTTCCTGCTTCTTGTTACTGTATTAGAGAAAAGCTTTGTAAAACAATGCTCTCAATCTTCTGCTGTCAATGATGGTTGACAATACTCTCTTCTGTCTGCTGCGCTCCATAAATAGCATCGGATTCTGCAGTAACAACAGATGAAAATCGTGTCTAATGTACCTGTTCTTGCTTGGCATCTGCAGTTTCATCTGCTGCAATATCCATAGCAAAATATCAGCCCTAGCGCACATTAACAGGAACATCTACAGCGCAAAAGTAGCAGCATTTAGCAAGTGCAAATAGATAGAGACATCTAGCGTTCTGAATCTACTAGCACCAGCAAATGCTAGTCAAGATGTACCTATCTGAGTCAACAAGCTCTGTTGGCTCAAAACAATTGCATCTGGTCAAGTCCCAACATCTATACTTGTCTTTGCCTCTAGTATGCACGTGCAGCAACCTAGTGCTGTGCATCACAGCGCTTGGTCATGGGTGCTCTTAA